>PVIU01035426.1:0-10322 GCA_004026605.1 Ondatra zibethicus | reverse complement strand
ACCTCTGTCTGATGTGGGGTTAGTGAAGATCTTTTCCCATTCTGTAGGCTGTCATTTTGTCTTGTTGACCATGTCCTTTGCTTTACAGAAGCTTTTCAGTTTCAGGAGGTCCCATTTATTAATTGTTTCTCTCAGTGTCTGTGCTGCTGGGGTTCTATTTAGGAAGTGGTTCCCTGTGCCAGTGCGTTCAAGTGTACTTCCCACTTTCTTTTCTATAAGGTTCAGTGTGGCTGGCTTTATGTTGAGGTCTGTGATCCATTTGGACTTGAGTTTTGTGCATGGTGATATATATGGGTCTGTTTTCATTTTTCTACATGTTGATATCCAGTTATGCCAGCACCACTTGTTAAATATGCTTTCTTTTTTCCATTTGATATTTTTTTGCTTCTTTATCAAAGATCAGGTGTTCAAAGATGTGTGGAATGATATCCGGGTCTTCTATTCAGTTCCATTGGTCCTCCTGTCTGTTCTTATGCCAACACCAGGTTGTTTTCAGTACTGTAGCTCTGTAGTAGAGTTTGAAGTCAGGGATTGTGATGCCTCCAGAAGTTCTTTTATTTATTGCCCAGGATTGTTTTTGCTATCCTGGGTTTTTTTTTTTGCTTTTCCAAATGAAGTTTAGTACCGTTCTTTTGAGGTCTTTGAAGAATTTTGCTGGGATTTTGATGGACCCTGATCCCAAATTCTTATGCTCTGAGCTGGAACAAGCTGGGTTAAGAAATGATTCATTGTGAGCATCATCAAGGCCAAATCTGCTTGCTTTGTGGTTTTGCAGGTTGAAACCAACGTAGTTTCATATTACTTGTCTCTTAAGGAACTTATGGTCTTGTGTCTATTAATTATTTATCTGATAGAATTCATAAAACTGGCTTCGATTTTTATTCAAGTCATTTGCTGTTATCTTTCTATATTCCAAAAACCTTTAATTTCAAGATAGTAGCTATCTGTGTGGGTTGTCTGATACATCCCCAGATGGCATCCTTCTGTCTGTCCTCAAGCCATCTGTAGCATCGGCCCCATCTAATCCAATTGGTGTCATCTTTCATTTTTGTGGGGATGAGTTATTGAAGTAAAACTTCATATTTGTGTAGCATTTTGGGTAAATGTTAGCGTAAAACATTGATTTATTTTATCACAACAGTCCTATGCAAAACAGCTTTGATTTTTTTTCTGCTCATTTTGATTTACTTTGTATGTAGCTTTGAGAATCAGGTTGAATTGAAATGAACAACTGTTTATTGAGCATCCTGTGATGAGATATTGTGGTCCTGAGGTTGTGGGGATGTTAGTGTAGTGGCACGATTCACAGGGTGAGCGCCAGGGAAATGAAGGTAGCTTCTCTCCACTAACAGTAAACTGCTCCAGGCAGGATCCTGACATCAGGTGTGCCCTTTACTTCCATGTGTCGGATAACAGCATAGACCAACCTATTTGCTTATTATTATTAGATATATTTTATTTTATCTATATGAGTGACTTTCTTGCATTTATATATGTGCATCACATGTGTGCCTGGTACCTGCAGAGGTCAAAGGACGGCATCACATCCCCTAGGATTGTAAGGCCACGGAGGTCCTTGTGCTCACAGATAAGCACTAGGGAAACCAAGAATGTTGAACACTCAGGGTTGTCTCGTTAGAGAAACAGATGTGTGACCTGTTTCTACCCAGAAGACTGGGAATGAATGTGGTTAGTACCCTCTGCTGTCTGTATGGACAAATGTATCTGGCTCCCCAGACTCTTATGTTGTATGGCCAGATGTATCTGGCTCCTCCAGACTGTTATGTTATGTGGCCAGATGTATCTGGCTCCTCAGACTCTTATGTTGTATGACCAGATGTATCTGGCTCCCCCAGACTCTTATGTTTATCTCAGTCATCCTCTCCAGACCCTTATGCTGAGCATTTCTCCTGTCAGTCTATAGAATCCACCTTTGTGGGAGTTGTCACATGTATTTTACAAACAGGAACAGAGGTGTCTTGTAGCCTGGCAATCTTTGCACTATCTGTATGACTGAGACCACATCAGATCCTTCCCCAAACCCTTAAGATGTCACATATAGTCTCTCTATAGACCCCATCTTTAAGAAAGAGAATACATGTCCTTTACAAAGAGTTTTGATGTAGTCATGTCTTAGCTTTATCATACACAAGTGACTGAGTTAATTATCACCAGGATTACCCTCCCCCCCAAGTTGTGCTGTACTACATATACCTAAAATAAACTGCCTGGTGTCAGATTCTTGAGGTTTGAACCAACACTGGCTATTGAGTTGTGTCGAACCGGACTTTTTCCGCATGTGGATTGACACTCTGCTGGTCTTGGGTGCGAGACCCCCACCTGGGAGTGAAGTTAGGGATGGTTGTGAGCCTGCATATCCGTGCTGGGAACAGAACCCATATCTTCTGCAAGATCAACAAGTGCTCCTAAATACTGAACTGTCTATCTCTAGTCCCCCACCATGTTTACTTAATGTCTGATGCTTCTGTCTCCACTAGAACATTTCATTCCTTTATCCACTGGTTTATTCATTTAAATTTTATTGAGGGCCTGTATCCACAAGAAATACACACCTGCCACTGTCTTCAGGATCACTGATGGCCCTGCTGTCCAGTGTAGGCCTTTGGTCCGATAGGGCTCACTAGGCCACAGTTCATTGAGGGTACATTTAGTTAGGTTTCCATTTAAGTTGACAAAACCATCACACACCTTCCCCAGTGACTAACGTCCCTCAGGGTATGTCACCATTGATGAAGTCCTGCAAGGTTTCCAGTGTCTTTTGACATCACAGTCTCCACACTTTTTATTGATAGTGCCCCATATTTGATTAGGCTCTATTTCTGCCAACACATGCTCATTCAACACCATTATCACCATAACCAAGTCATCTTATTGTTTAATAGGCCTATTATAGCAAGCATATCCTGAGTTTCAGTGGTTCAGCTACACGAGTTTATTTGAGAGTGGATGTGGAAGTGGATGTTCTGCTCTAGTCACAAACCCAGGCAGGTGGAGTCAATATGTGGCTTCTAGCAGTGTTTTGAGCAAAGGCACAAACAAAGAGTAGTGTGAAAGCTGACATACGAGGGTTTATCAGCCTGGGCATAGAGGTGACCTATGTCATTCCTAGTCTCATTTCAATGAGTAGAACTTGAGTACTTGATCATAACTAATCTTAGAGGATCTGGGAAGTATATTCTGTATATTTGCCTCATGAGGCTTCTCTGTTACACTTAGCTAGAGACTTTCCTTGTATAGTACCTGTGGGTTGAGCCAAGTGATAGAAGAAGGCAGGGAAGAATGGAATGAGAGCATCTTCCTTAGACTAGTGCCTGTGACATAGTCCTAGGCATTAAAGTGGGCAATGTCTATACTCTGAATTCCTAACATCTGCTCATTGCTGTTATTCTGTTCTCACAGGGACATAAATGCCCGACTTGATGCAATATCTGATGTTCTCCACTCAGAATCCAGTGTGTTTGAGCAGGTAGAAAATCACCTACGTAAATTACCCGACATCGAGAGAGGATTGTGTAGCATTTACCATAAGAAAGTAAGTGGTAAAAATCAAACCTCCTGATACTCCCCGTGTCCCTTCATGCTAGGGTCTGGAGAAAAGCTGTGTGGGGTTCTCAGTGTTTGTAAGGAGCATGAGAAACAGCTGTAGCCTCCGAAACTTTAATTGTACAAATTAAGTTGTTCCAGTGTTTGCATTCATAAAAAGTATTCTCACTTTTTGAAACTCCAGCAACATATACTAAAGTCTTTCTTCTATTAAAATGCAAAAAAACCTAAGTAAATTCAAATTAAAAAAAGTAAGATGCTGTGTTTGATATTCCAAGTACAGATCATGTCAAAATGAGAAACTTATTTTGATCTGTTATTTTGAAAGAGAAGCCTTAATTTTTAAGTTTAAAAATCTTCTTTGACCTAAACAAAGGGAGAAGATGTTGGTGTGGGATGTGTTGAGAGTATTAGTGGCAAACAAGTTTCTGCCTCTTATTCTGCAGACTTCTCTGAGCCTCGAGGGGAGGGATTTGATCGAGACATCCTTTTTAGGACTGGGTGTTCTGAGGTTTCTCACTCTCTGCGTAATGTCTGGCTACAAGTCTCTGTATTTGTTCCTATCTGCTGCAGGAGGAAGCTTGTTCTCTGATGATAGCGGAGCAAGGCATGAATCTGTGTGTTTAGCAGAATGGTGTAAGAGTCATTTTATTCCTGCTTTCTTTAACAGAACAATAGTATTTAGTTTTCCTCTAGGTACCTGGCCTATCTAATCTCAGGTTCTTGGTCATCCAAGCAGAGTTGGATGTGGGATCCATCTCATGGAGTGAGCCTTAACTCAAATCAGTTATTGATTGGTTACTCGCATAAGCTTTGTGCCACAATTGCACCAGTGTATCTAGCAGGGAGGTCACTATTATAAACCAAAGGGTTTTAACTGTTTTGGTGTTTGCCCTTCTATTTTGCTAGTATCCAGAGTTATGTTCCATTACTATAGGGGTGAAGGCTCTGGATAGGCACCAGCTTGACTTCTCCATGTTCAATGAGTTTGTAGGTGTTGTCTTCAGCAGTAGGGCCTTACCATCAGTTTATGGAAAGCAAACAATAGCTTTGGCAATTTCCTGGGTTGTTTGGTTATGCCCATGGGTCACTGAGCACTTGGTTAGATATAACCCATTCCCAGTGCTGGAAGCTTCATTTGGTGATAAGAGACAGCCACTTGAGACTCTGCCTCCCCCATTATTTGGCCATTTCATTTAGAGCACCTTCATATATGTATATATTTTAGAAAGCTTCTACTTTATTATGTTTTCATGCAACTCCTCAAATGGTCTTAGTTTTAGCTGTTCCTCCTCGTATACCCTCCCTTACCTTTCTCTTCCCCCCAACTCCCTGTTTGATTCTCTTGTCCAGCCATAACTATCTATTCTACTTCCCCTTCCTACAGAGATCCATCCCTCCCCCTACTTCCTTACTCTCTCTCTAGCCTTATATGGATTGTAGCTTCCTTATCAATGACTGAAGAGTTAACAACCACATATAAGTAAATATATTCCATATTTGTCATTCTGGGTCTGAGTTACTTCACTCAGGAAGATTTTTTTTTCTATTTCCCTCCATTTATATATGAATTTTATGATTTTTTTCTTTTCTTTCTTTTTTCTTTCTTTTTTTTCAAGACACTGTTTCTCTCTAGCTTTGGAACCTGTCTTGGAACTCACTCTGTAGATAGGACTAACCTCAAACTTACAAAGATCCACCATCTTTGCCTCCCGAGTGCTGGGATTAAAGGTATGCACCATCACTGCACAGCGATTTTGTTTTCAAGGGATGAGGCCAGTGTGGTCTACAAGATCTAGTTCCAGGACAGACACCAAAGCTACATAGAGAAGCCCTGCCTTAAAAAAATAAATAAGAAAAGAATTTCTTTAAGTGCTTCTCAGCCATTTGAATTTCCTCTTTTGAGAATTCTCTGTTTAGATCCATGCCCCATTTTTAAATTGGATTTTTTGTTTTCTTAATGTCTAGATTTTTGTTTGTTTGTTTTAGTTTCTTAAATATTTTAAATATTATCCCTCTATCAGATGTGTACTTGGCAAAAATCTTCAGATTTTATAAGCTGACACTTTGTCTATATGAAGATGTCCTTTGTTTTACAAAATTTTTTCAGTTTCATGAGGTTCCATTCATTAATTGGTGATTTGGTGCCTGTGCAATGGTGTTCTGTTCAGAAAGTCTTTTCCTGTGCCAGTTAATTCAAGGCTATTCCTCACTTTCTCTTCTCTCAGGTTCAGTCTCTGTGGCCTAATGTTGAGATTCTTGATCCATTTAGACTTGAGTTTTGTACAGAACAATAAGTATGGTTCTATTTGCATTCTACATGCAGACATTCAGTTTGACCAATGCCAGTTGTTCGAGATACTTTTTCCCAGTGTTTATTTCTGACTTCTTTATCAAAAACAGGTATCCATAGGTATGTGAACTTAATCTGGCCAATCATTTCTATTTATGTGCCAATGCCATGTTCCTTTTATTACAGTTGTATACAAATTGTATACAGTTCTGTTGTACAATTTGAGAGAGGGGTTGGTGACTCCTCCAGCAGGTCCTTTAATATTCAGGATTGTTTTAGCTACTCTGGTTTGTGTGTGTGTGTGTGTTTCCAGATGAAGCTATAAATTGACCTTTGAAGTTCTGTGAAGAATTGTGTTGGAATTTTGATGGGGATTGCATTGAATGTGTAGATTATTTTTGGTAGGATAGCCGTTTTTACTGTATTAAATCTACTAATCCATGAGCATGGGAGAATTTTCCATTTTTTGATTTCTTCACTGTCTTAATGTTTTTATCATACAGAAGGGTTTTTCATTTGTGTGGTTAGAGTTTCTCCCTTATGTTGTTTGCCTGATTTCTTTCTTAGTCCACTTTTCATTTGTACGTAGGAAGGTGCCTTAGTTAGGGTTTCTATTGCTGTGAAGAGACACCAGACCACAACAACTCTTATGAAGAAAAACATTTAATTGAGGTGACTTGCTTATAGTTTAGAGGTTCAGTCTGTTATCACCATGGCAGGGAGCATGGCAGCATGCTTCAGGCAGACATGGTACTGGAGAAGCATCTGAGAATCCTACATCATCCAGGCAACAGGAAGTTGACTGAGACACTGGGCAGTATCCTGAGCATAGGAAACCTCAAAACCCACCCCACAATTGACACACTTCCTCCAACAAAGCCATAACCACTCCAACAAAGCCACACCTCCTGGTAGGGCTACTCCCTATGAGATTATGGGAACCAATTACATTCAAACTACCACAGAGGGCTGCTGTTTTTTTTTTTTAAAGTTAATCTTGTATCCAGCCACTTTGATGAAGGTGTTTATCAGCTATAGGAGTTCCTTGGAATTTTTAGGTTCATTTATGTATACTGTCATCTGTAAATAAAGATACTTTGATTACTTCTTTTCCAATACATATTTCCTTGCTCTCCTTCAGTTGTCTTGTTGCTCTAGCTGAAGCCTCAAGTACTATATTGATTAGCTATGGAGAGAGTGGACAACTTTGTCTTGTGCCTGATTTTAGTAGAGATGCTTTTACGTTTCTATTCATTTAGGTTGATGTTTGCTGTGCCCCTGGTGTAAATATCCTTTATCACATTGAGGTATGACCCTTGAATCCCTAATGTCTCCAGGACTTTGATCATGAAGGGGTATTAGAGATTGTCAAAGACTTTTTTGAAATTTAATAAGATGATCATGTGGTATTTTTATTTAAGTTTATTAATATGGTGGATTATTTTCATATTTTGAACCATCTGCATTTCTGGGATGAAACCTGCTTGATCATGTGGATGATCTTTTTGATATGTTCTTAGGTTTGGTTCGCAAGTATTGTATTGAGTATTTTTAGTATGAATGTATCCTTATGTTTGTAAGGGAAATTTGTCTAATTCTCTTTGTTGAGTCTTTATATGGTTTGGGTATTAGAGTGACTCTGGTTTTATAAAATAAATGTTCTTTCTGTTTCTATTCTGTGGAATAATTTGAGGAGTATTGGTCTTAACTCTTCCTTGAAAACCATCTGATCATGGGCTTTTTCTTTTCTTGTTTCTTTTCTTTTTCTTTCTTTTTTTTTTTTTTTTTGGTTGGGAGACTTAATGACTGCTTCTAGTTCACTAGGGAATATAGGTCTGTTTAAATTGCTTCTCTAATATTGGTTTAACTTTGGTAATTGGTATATATTGAGAAAATTCCTCAGTTGTTTTAGATTTTCTAATTTGGTGGGGTACTGGTTTTTAAAGTATATTCTTATTATTTGGATTTCCTTAGTGTCTGTTGTTATATCTCTTTTCATCTCTAATTTTTTCAATTTGTATCTTCTCTATCTACCTTTTAGTTAAAAATTTGTTAAGGTTTTGTTAATCTTACTGTTTTCGCAAAGAACCAACTCTTTGTTTCATTGATTTCTTTTTATTGTTTTTCATTGTTGTTATTTGTTTGTTTCCATGGGTTTGCAATCTTTCTGTTGTTTCTGTTTTTGTTGATATCCAGCTTTAATCAATGGTGACCAGGTAGGGTGCAGGGTGTTATTTCAATTTCCTTTTATCTGTTGAGACTTGCTTTGTGTACCAGAAGCTATATTCTTTTGCGTTTGGGTGGAATATGTTCTGTAAATATCTGTTAGGCCAATTTGGATTATGGCATCAGTTAACTCTAGCATGTCTCTGTTTAATCTTTGTCTTACAACCTGTCCTTTGGTGAGAATGGGGAATTGAAGTCATCCATTATCATGTTGTGGGGGTCAACATATGATTTAACTTGTAGTAGTTATAAACTTTTATAAACTTGGGTACCCTTATATTTGGTGCATAGATATTAAAAATTCCAATATCCTCATAATAGATCTTTCCTTTGATGAGTATGCAGTATCCTTCCCTATTGCTATGATTAGTTTTGGCTTGAAGTCTAATTTTGTCACATATTAAAACGGCCACATTGCCTTGCTTTCTAGGTTCGTTTTCTTGGAATATCTTTTTCCATCCGTTAAGATAATGTCTATCCTTGATGTTAAGATGTGTTTTTTGGATGCAGCAGAAAGATGGATCCTGTTATAGAATCCTTTCTGCTAGTCTTTTTCTTTTTATTTGGGGAGTTGAGATCATTGATGTTGAGAATTATCAATAAGCAATGTTTGTTGATTCCTATTATTTTGTTGCTGTGGTGTTGTACCCCCATTTGATTTGCTGGTTTTATATCATTCATTCTTTGTGTTTTCTTGGGTATAGTTAGCCTCTTTAGTTTGAAGTTTTCCTTCTAGTTTTCCTTCTGTAGGGATGGATTTGTAGATAAATACTGCTTAAATTTGGTTTTATCTTGTAATGTCTTTCTATTTATTGTGATTGGAAGTGTTGCTGATGATAGTAGTCTTTGTGAGCATCTGTGATAGCTTAGAGTTTACAGAACATCTGCCTAAGCCCTTCTGACTTTAGAGTCCCCATTGAGAAGTCAGGTGTTAGTCTTGTTAGTCTGACATGTCTGCCTTTATTTGCTATTTGATCTTTTTCCCTTGAAGCTTTTAATATGCTTTCTTTTTTCTATATGTTTAGTGTTTTGAATATTATATGCCAAAAGGACCTTATATTCTGGTCCAGTATATTTCCTGTTCTGTATGTTTCCTGTATCTTGATAGGTGCCTTCTTCTTTAGGTTAGGGAAATTTTGTTCTGTGATTTTACTGAAAATATATTTTGTGTCTTTGACCTGGGTTTCTTCTCCTTCCTCTATTCCTATTATTCATAGATTTGGTCTTTTTATTGTGTCTCAGATTTCCTGGGTATTTTGTACGTGGATTTCTTTAAACTTCAAGTTTTCTTTGACTGAGGTATCCAATTTTTTTCTATCTTGTTTTCAATGTCTGAGAGTCTCTCTTCTATCTCTTGTATTCTGTGGTTGGAGGGGTTGAAGGTTTCCCAGGGGATGCTGAGGGAGTTGGAGGCTGAGGCCAAGGGATGGGGAGGTGAGAGGCTGTGGGAGGAAATCTGAGTGGTCTGCCGAGATGGGGGCAGAAGAAAGGCTATTCTGATTATATTCACCTCCTCCCTCCATACCCCTTAGACCTACTCCTTCTCTGCCCACACAGCTTTGCATATTAACTTTTATTTGTTTATATCCATCAAGTCCAATTTGAGCTGCCCATATTCTCTGAGATATGTGGTAATCCCCTGGGGGCCTGGTTGGCCGATCAAGGACCACATCCTTATAATGCTCCCTCTCCCAGCAGCTAGCAGCTGCCAACAGCTACTCAGTGGGGGCTTCCTGCCCATTTTCCCGTTCTGTGCTGGGATTTTTGTCTGGCTTGAGCTTACTCAGGTCTTGTACATGCTGCTACATGTTGGGAGGGATTAGTCAAGGCCATAAGGAAACAAAAGAAAGAATAAACAAACCTTCTATGGGAGCAGATTGTCTTTTAGTAAGAACAGTGAGGGGCGAGTTAACAGCCTCTTTGAGGGAACAGGGACCATGTTATGTACTTGTGAAGCAGGGCGTTTGAGATTTTAGGGGCAGAGGGAGTTCCTAGATTATGATTTCATCTACAGTTCTGTCCTCTTGCAATCTCCCAGCAGTAATTACCAACAGAGGTTGGAGTGGTCTTATCAGGAGGATGGATGTTCCTCTTCGGGGACAGTGTTGGGTATTTCTTAGTTTTAGGAGACCACACCATCCTATGTGTTTCCTTGTCAGAACTTTCCTGAGCCTAGAGGCTGCAGATAGTATTGGTGCCTCTTGTGTTAGGAGGCTACATTGTTTTGTTGTTGTTGTTG
>PVIU01035425.1:0-10326 GCA_004026605.1 Ondatra zibethicus | reverse complement strand
TTTTCTTTTGTAATTGTGTGTGTGTGTGTGTGTGTGTGTGTGTGTGTGTGTGTGTGTGTATGTGGTGTAAGCACACATGTATATGTAACTACATGCACCTGTGAACTCATACAGAGGCCAGGGGTAGACATTTGCTGTCCTACTCCATCACCCTCTGCCTTATTCCTTGAGACATTATTATTAAACCTGGAGCTAGGTTGGCAGTCTTCAAGCCCCCGTGACCCTCCTATTTCTACCCGTCACAACTCTGGGGTTATAGACGCATATGTAGAGCGTTTCACTTGGGTTTTAGAGATTTGAACTCAGGTCCTTATGCTTGCATGTCATACTAATTTTACCTGTAGAATGGTATTTTGCAATCATTTCAAAGTGTGCAGTATATTTAGTTTCTACTGTCTCATTTATTCTCAATTTTGAGTGCAGTTGGCATTAGAAAGAATGAAATATTAGATCGTCGATTTTTATACATGTGTTGAGATTACTTAAGCTTCTAAAATGTAGTCAGATTTTCAGTAGTTCAGCATGTGCTTCAGTCATCTTGTGTAATGTGTGTACATACATGTGTCTCAGTAGTATATTATCCTTAGACATATGTTTTTAATGTAATAACGTTTGATTGGTAACTTTACAGTATACAGCACATTTTTATCATTAGTATCATTCTCTCTACTTATTACATTGAAAATAGTTTTATATAATATGTCTGATCACAGTTTTCCTTCCTCCATCTTCTACCAGATGCTCTCCAACCTCCAACTCTCCACTTACCAACCCCATGCCCCTTGTCTCCCTTCCTCCCTCCCTCCCTCCCTCCCTCCCCCTTCTCACCCTCTCTCTATAAAACAAATCAAATTAAAAAAGCAGATATTTTAAAAGAAACACACAAACAAAACCCATGAAAAAACACAAAACAGGAAACCAGTGTATAACAAGCCAAAGAGCAGTAAAATAAGAAAATGCCCAAACACAGAAATATAAGACAAAAACCTAAAAAAATGCCACTGAATTCATCTTATGTTGACCATGTCCTGCTGGGCATGGGGCCTACTCATAAGTGTGGTTTATATGTCTAGTTAGGTTCCACTGGAGAACACTGATTTTTCCTTTGCAAGTGGTTTCTCGAGCATACACTTCACCTCCCAGGCTACTTCTTTACAGTACTATGGATAATTCAAACTGTTTTTGCTTAGTAATGATGTGATATGACTTTTCAATCATGTGACTTTCAACATTTCTGTGCCACTTCATTTTAGATATGTGCCCTTTAAACAATACTATGTATAATATTTTTTTAACTAAGGCTTGAAGCTTTGTTCTCTAATTCTTATTCTATTTACTTCTTGAAACAGTGTCTTACACTATAGGTCAGGCTAGAATTTAATAATTAAGCAAACTTAAAGCCATCCTTTTGCCTCAGTTTCCTGAAGCCTCAGATTGCAGTCACAGCAGGCTAGATTACTGCTGTTGTTGTTTTAATTAGACAAGTTAACAAAATTTGTAATTACAAAACTAACTGGGTTCATTTATTCCATCTCTGTGACTTTTGCCATTGGCCCTGTCTGTGTATTTCTTTGTGCTCTATTCCCATTCTTTTTTAGATTTTTTAAAGATTCATTTCTACATTTCATCTATTTGAGTGTTTGCTATCTGGACACTGCCCTGATGTATAAAAGGGCATTTATAAGACCACATATTGTTTACCATTTCTGTTCCTTCCAATTGAATTGTACCAGCAGTCGTGAGTTATGTCTGCTTGCACTGTGGCTCACATTTACATCAGCTCTAGGAAATAAGGGAATTGTCTGGCATCAATTCATTTGCATTCATTCAGATGGCTAAGTAGTCCCAATCTAGCCTTTCATTTGAGGATATTGCACAATTGAGTCTGTCAACACCCTGTCATGAAGTATGGAAGGGCTTGTGAGATCCCACCCCTCCCTGAGGCTGGATACTCCATTATTGGTCGCTGGAAGGTGTAGAGACATTTTCTTCAGTGTTTAAGTCACCAGGAATCTGCCTGAGTTTCTACAAATAACCACTTACCAACACTTCTATAAACCACCCTAATGAAATGCGCACTGGATCACCAACAAAACAAAACAAAATAAAACAACAGGTATTAAAGTAGAATGTGGACTGGTTGAAAAGAGGAAGGGAGTCAACATTTATTAGACAATAGACAAAAGAGGCTCATGAGGGAGGTCAATGTAAGATCAAAATTCATTAGATATGTGTATGGAAATAACATAATGAATTTATTTGTGCATAATTTATATGTGCTAATGAAATATTTGATCTAATTATATAAGTTCTGAAAATGTTAGCTGTTTTCACGGGCTACAAAAGCACAGTGTTTATCCCAGCACTTAACCATTGGAAACGTTAGTGAAGAAGAGGTGCAGTCCATGCACAAAACAGTGAACGAGAGCAAGATCTATACTTAAAGGTTATGCTCCTGGTAGAAGGCTGTTCTGTGTGTCTTCAAAAATGAGTATTTTGGGGGGTTCTTCTCCTAATGTAGTGATAAAATACTATTACGAATGTAACTTGAGTGAGTGTAGTGACATTTCAAATGTATTTTAATAAATAAAGACTGTCTGAAGATCTGAGAATAAAATAGTCCCACTGGTCAGCCTTATAGACCAAATTATAGTAACACACACCTTTAATCCCAGTAGGCACCCTAGTTGCCATAGAAATCAGTTGGTGTGTGCCTTTAATTCCAGTGGTGCATGTCTTTAATCCCAGCCCTAAAGAGGAATATAAGACACGGGGGGTGGGGGGACAGCTATCAGACACAGCCTCATTCTGAGATTCCTGGAGGCAGGATCACCATTTTGGACTGAGGTCGAGGTAAGAGCCAGTGGCTGGCTGTTTTACTTTTCAGATCTTCAGGTTGAACCCCAATTTCTGATCCTAAGGTTTTATTAATCGTGCTCCATTTAATCGTGCATCAAGAGAGAAAATGTTTATTCTGGCTCACAGTTCAAAGGTATAATTCATCATGGTGAAGTCAAAGAAGGCAGCAGAAACTTCCAGCAGCTAGACATATCAAATCCACATACAATAATCAGAGGCAGATAAATGCTTCCTGATGCTCATATTGCTGTCTCTACTTTATACAGTCCAGGATCCACTGCCTAGTGAATGGTGCTGTCCACAATTGAGATGGTTCCCCCATCAAGATAATCCCCCACAAATAAATTCTTTCCCAGGTATTTATATGTTGTGGAATATTAGTTTAAGATGTGTTACATTCATTTATGCCATGGAATAATTTGTTCAGTAATGCAAAGTTGTGTTGCATTCTTTTATGTTTAACTCTGTAAAGTCTGTCTAAGGCACCTGATTGGTCTAATAAAGACATGAATGGCCAATAGCTAAGGCAGGAGAGAGGGATAGGTGGAGCTAACAGGCAGAGAGAATTAATAGGAGAGAGAGAAGAATGGGGAAAAGAAAAGGAGGAGAGGAGGACACCAAGGGGCCAGCCACACAGCCAGACACAGAGTAAGAAGGTTAAAAAGCCCAGAGGCAAAATGTAGTTAAGGAGGATAATGTAAGTTAAGAAAAGCTGCTTAGAAACAAACCAAGCTAAGGTCAGGTATTCATACGTAAAAATAAGTCTCCATGTATTTATTTGGGAGATAGGTGGTGAGCCTCCAAAGAGGTTTTAAAAAACTACATTTATAACTCTCATAAAGTTGACAATTACTATCACAGGGATTACGAGGGTGGGAGTAAAGAAAAGGGTTCAAGAGGGATGTAGAAGCTGAGGCCACTGAGGAGCACATGAACCTAATTTCATCCATCGTATAAAGCAACAATCTATCTATCTGCTTAATATCTCTCGCTCCACAGTACTGCTCAGGTTTTGACAGCCATATGAATCACCTAAGATTCTAGTTAAAGAGAAAGTTCTAGCTTGCTGGATCTGAGAGACACTTGAGAGTTGGTGTTCCTATCAAGGGATGGTTCTGCTATCACTGCTGGTGAACAGGCAGCATTCTGAGCACTGGGATGATACACCTTTAGTTCTCTGAGAAAAGAAGCTGTATGGCATTTACTCTTAACTTCCTAAATTCTAGCGTTCTGCCTGGCACAGAGTAGCCTCGATCTATGCTAAATAAATGTTAAAGATAAAGGGAGTACTAGGTGAAGGATTTGTTTGCTATTTTTTCTTATTTATTTACATATATATGAGTGTGAGCATGTGTGGGCATGTGTCTGTGCTTTTGGATATTTGTGCATTTGTGTGTGCCTGTGTGTGATGGCCAGTGTGTGATGGCCAGAGGGGACCATCAGGTGTTGCTCCTTGATTTTTGAGACAATGTTCCTCGCTGATTAGGCAAGGCTAGTTGGCCAGCAAACCCCAGGGATCTTCCTGCCTCCACCTACCCAGCACTGATATTCCAAGCGCCTGCTGCCATGCCAGGTTTCTTACATGAGTGCAGGAAACCGAAGGTGGGGCGTGCTGCTTGTGTATGGCAAGCATTTTACCCATGAAGCTGTCTCTCCAGACTCTGAAGGATGTATTTAGAAGGACAACAGGAAATGGCTAAATCAATATCTGGAGGAAGGACAAAGTGTTAGTCTGGCAGATGCAGAGAACTGGGTCATTGAGAAGTATGTTCTATGAAAACCAAGTCTCGAACTTACTATTGGAAGTCATGAAATACAGGACTAATACAGACCTTAGGTAGAAGGTCAGAGTGTTGACAATGAATTTCAAAGGTGATTTTTTAAAAAAAAAATTAAAACATAAAACTTAGGGACATTTTCTACAAATAACTGAAATAATTACCATCAGATACTAATATTCTCAATTATAGGTTTTCTATAAGACATGTACTCATTCAGTTAACATTCATTTTATAGAGAGCCTAGTCATTACCTCCAGGGTTGATTTAAATGTTCTGAAGCAGAAGTCTTTTTCACTTGTAGAGCCTTTCTCCTACGTTATGTTAAAAAAAATTAAAACAACCCGCATCCTTCGGGAAGCATAATTCATTACTGAACAACACATGGCCAAGAATTTGTAATTATAGTTTATGATATTTGGTTACAAGTAACTTTTGATTTATGAATTGGTTATAATTTCTCAGCAGCCACCATGCATGCACACCCTCATTAACAGAATGAGAAAATACAACTTACAGATGGTTTTTAAAATGTAATGAAATGTTTACAGATATGAAACATATTAACTATGGAAGCTGACAAAGTTGGGAATTTAATTAAACATTTATTGATTTCTGTTTTACAGACCTCACTTTGTATTTCTAGATCCATACATTTCATTTTAAATCCTCAATTATTTTTATGTTTCCCCCAAAGCCCCTAAAGTCTTACAGTCCCAGGCTTAATGAATTAATTGACCATACACCACCTCCTTCCCCTCCTAATCCTGCTTTAGAAATTAACCAACCACTTTTTAAATCTTAGCAACATTCATCAAGGAGGATATCTATATTGTACAAAAATAAATCAACCAATCCAGTAATTTTCTAATGAGAACTGCTATTTTGAGTTCATATCATCAAGCATGAAGGTATTTCTCATTTCTGAAGTTGATACCCCACTTTATTTAAAAAAAATAGCATTGCAGCTGGATGGTTACTTAAATTCAGACACTGACAGGAGTTTTTGATGCTTTGTTTTTTTCTTTTCGGTTCTTTTGCAACAAAGGCTTACTATATTATCCAGACTAGTCTCAAACTTGTGGACTCAAGTGATCCTCCTGCCTCAGATCTCCAAGTAATTTGGAATATAGGCACACACCACTACAACTGTTTCAATTTTCTTTTGGCAGGGTCTCACTGTGTAGCCCTGGAGTCTTGCCTGTCCTTGAACTCACAGAGATATACTTGTCTCTGCTGAGTGTTTGGATTAAAGGTGTGCACCACCATACTCAGCTTAGACTGTATTATGTTGCCACAGAAAAATACTTAAGATGTGGTGAATTTAAAAGAATAGAAGTCATTTTCTCTAAATATTCTAGAACCTGATCTATTCAAGAGGATGATGCTGGCACCTGCTTGGCATCTGGTCCGGACCCACTTGCTCACATCGTAACACAACAGAGGGCATCCCATGATAGATAAGACAGGACAGTCATGCCAGAAGGAACCCACTTTGGTAACAAAGCTAGTACAGTAGCCATCTATACAGGAGAAAGGAGCCCACCTCTCACCTCTGTGTACCGAGGCCCAAGTTTCCAGAACGGAAAATATAGAAGGCATGTCTAACCTAGAGCAAAATGCAAATACATTCTCAAATAACTGAAACCTGAGTTTATTTTTGAACTCTAATTTGACTCTGTAGCATATGAATTTTGTTTCTTCCATTTCCAGAGTGTGTTAAACTTTCTTACAAGGAAATATGTTTATCTGTTTCCTTTCAAGAATTACTTGTATAGTAATTATATTAGGCATCTCATTTATTTGCTACTACTTAAATTTATTATGAAAGATGCATGAATTCTTAAAATAGGTACTAGGGTTATTTTACTAAAATAATTCCTCCTTATAATGTTCATTTCAAAAGTCTATTTTCGGCAGGGATTTTGAACTTAATTTTGTTCTGTGTTTACTGTGTATGACTGGTGTTCTATTTATAACCAGGGGATTAGCATTCCCATGTTCCCTTTGACCTATTATACTTGACACCTCGTTCCTTCACTGAGATGTAATTTGAATGTAAATTCAAGTATTTAATTTATGGAACTGAACTACTTAAGACAAGTGGTATGAGCTGTGTTTACTATGAATACCAACTTTTTATTAAGAATTTAAAAGCTGACTATATTAATTGCAAATTATATTTTGTGTAGTGATTGATTAATACTTTGATTTATGTCTTGTGTGTTACAAAATTTCTAGTGTGACACCAAAACCATGAAAAGCAACAGATCCATTTGAGGTAGAAAGTAAATCTTCAAAGGGTTAGTACGTATTTGAGTATATGTGAAAGGTGTAAATGGAGTTTGGGATGTAGCTCAGAGGATAGAGTGCTTGTCTGGCATTCATGAAGGTGTGGGTTCAATCCCCAGTACCACATAAACTAAATATGATGGCACCATCCTATAATGCCAGCACTATGGAGGTGGAGGCAAGAGGCTCAGAAATTCAAGGTTATATTCTTCTTTAGAAATTAAAAATCATCCTAGGTCATATGCTGCGTTTATTCCCAGCCTGGAATACATAATGGGAGGGGAAAGGGAAATGAAAGACAGGGGAAAGAAAGAAGGAAGTGTGGAAAGAAGGGAGGGCCGGAGGGGGAAGGAAGGAGTCAGTACCCTAGACAGAGCAGACACTGCTGTTGTCTATTCTGTATCCCCTCTCCACATTGGCCATTAGACACTACCATGGTAAGGGCAAAGTCCAATGTTTTCAGGGGTTCTGAATATACTCTCACTGTCCTAATTTTTGAAAGGTTGGCATGGGCCATATCCCCTGAACGTGGACAGGAGGTCTAAAACTACACCTGCCATTTGCCCATTCACTGACAAACAAGAGAATTGCAGCCAGATTGGTTGCACCAACACAGACTACAAAACATTTGTTTGTGGTCATCTACCAGCTCTCTTGATGTGTGAGAAGAAATTGCCATAAGACTCTCTTAGACGGTGCTGTTTCACAAAGTACAATGCTTTCTACCACTATATTTGAATTTTCCTATGCAAATTATGGTCTGTGAGACAATGGCCCCAACAACACTGAGAAGAGTGCTGGAATTGCGGAGCCTCAAGGCTGTTTTGGATTCTCTGAATCTAAACCCACATTTTAGTAAGATCCCCAAGTAATTTGTATGCAAATTAAAGTTTCTAAATCATGGTTCTCTGGAAACATGAAGAATAAAATATTCTATGTAGATATATAGAATAAGAGTAATTTTCTTGAATGCAGTCTCTTTAATTGCAAAACCTTTCATATTAGCTGCAGTGTATATAATTTTGTTTAAGCTTCAGATATGGGTAAGCTTATACTTTGTCATTCATCCATGCAATATAATCAAGGAAATGAGACTTCAAAACATAAAGTGACCCCAGAGACATTTAGGCAAAGCTGATTTCTTAACCTACTTCTTGCTAATTTCTTTTTAAACAAAAATATTTATTTATTTTTATTATGTATACAATATTCTGTCTGCATGTATGCCCAAAGGCCAGAAGAGGCCACCGTTACAGATGGTTGTGAGCCACCATGTGGTTGCTGGGAACTGAACTCAGGACCTTTGGAAGAGCAGGCAATGCTCTTAACCACTGAGCCATCTCTCCAGCCCAGCTAATTTCAAAGCATATTTTTCCTGAAAATTTTCTTTTGTTTTATTTTTCTTTCTTTTGTGCACATAAGTATGTGGATTCATTCATGCATTTGTATAGAGATCAGAGAACTTGTAGGAGTTGATTTGAGTCTCTCCTTCCAGAATGTGGGTCCAGGAATCAAACTCAAGTCATTGGGGCTTTTATCCACTGAATCATCTGGTAGGCCTGGAAATCTCACTTCTTTCTTCTATACTGCATTGGTTTTCTGACTCTAGGTCTTGAAAGGAGGTGAAAAGTGAAGAAGAGTTGTCACGGGAGGGAAGCTGTTCTCTGATGGTGAAGGATGAACGGAATGAACAGCCATGGGCTGTGTCTCTGGGCAAAACTGAGATTAGAGAGAGCAAAGGCCATTGCAGTGCAAGAGCATGTAAAGGGAAAATATGGAGAAAACGGAGTCTACATTTTGCACAGCAAATTACAGGCACATCCGTAATTTAGGTGCACACCAAAGCTGTTAAACATAAAGAAGAAATCAACGTTGTGAAGTCAATGTGCTTCTGAAAACAGCTGGAATCTTAGCTCCCGTGGCTGTTTTCTCAGATGAAGTTTAGGAGGTTATCTGCAACACTCATATCTGTTCACATTCACAGACAGGTTTGATGATTTTGTTGGCTTAGCAACACACATCTGGCCAGGAGAAAATCTGAATGGCCTAACACAATACTGATTCTATGACCTGTGAAAATACAGACAGAAATGGACAAGAATACAAGAATTGGGGGAGGGGTTGTTTCTATTTTATTTAAGATGGTTATGTTCCACAAATGTGATCATGAGAGAACATCCAGGTCTGAATGTAGCAGACAATGAGCTACACTGTGTGGTTCAGGGTCGGGTCTAACATGGGCTCTCCAGCTTTTTTTTTTCTTCTGAGTCATCTAGCTCCTTCAGAGGCTTCATTAAACAATGAAAGAAACATTGGTCCAGCAAGACAGCTCCGTGGGCACCAAACCTGACCACCCGAGTTCAATATCCAGGACCCACATGATGGGGGAAGATAACTACAACCCTTAAGCTGGTCAAAGACTTCCACACATGTGCTGTAGCATGGGGTTCCTCACCCCCATGTACCCAATAAATAAAAATGAAAGAAAGAGAAATAAAAACTTTTCTTTATGTTCTACACTAGACTAGAACTAATATTTTTTAACTGCTTTCATATTTGTATTAAATTTTTCTTCTAGTTACACATAAAATCTGTGAGAAGGTACTGTAAACTCTGAACCCTACCATCAAAATAACTTACATCTTTATCAAAACCTTTTCTTTTTTCCCCCATATTCTTTTATTTTTCCATTCAAAAAAAAAAAAGAATTACATTTCCTCCCCATCACCCAGTCCCCTCCTGCCCCCCCCCACTGCTTCCTTAAAAGAAGGCATGGTGCCCAGCCCTGTGGGAAGTCCAAGGCCCTCCCTCCTCTATCCCGTCCTAGGAAGGTGTGCATCCAAATCGACTAGGTTCCCAAAAAGATAATACATGCAGAGGAGATAGGTCTTAGTGTCATTGTTGATGGCCTCTCATTCTGCCCTCATGGGCAGCCACATTTAGAGAGTCCAGTTTGATCATATGCTCATTCAGTCCCGGTCCAGCTGGATTTGGTGAGCTCCCATTAGTTCAGGCACACTGTCTCAGTGGGTGGACCAACCCCTCGCGGTCCTGACTTCCTTGCTCATCTTCTCCCACCTTCTGCTCTTCGACTGAACCTTGGGAGCTCAATCCATTGCTCTGGTGTGAATGTGGGTCTCTGTCTCTATCTTCATCCATCGGACGAAATTTCTATGGATGTGATCAAGATATTCATCAGTGTGAATATGGGACAATGCTAGTTCTGGCACCCTCTCCTCTGCTGCCCAAGGACCTAGCTGGGGGCATCCCTGTGGACACCTGGCATCTCCTCTAGAGCCAAGTATCTTGCCAGTCCTAAGATGACTCCAGTAATATAGATATCTTATTCCCTTCTCCAATATCCACCTTTCTTCCATCTCCACCCATCCACTCCCCC
>PVIU01035424.1:0-10327 GCA_004026605.1 Ondatra zibethicus | reverse complement strand
GCCACATTTTTATGATTTTATAGTAAATGTTGGTGCTCATTACTCCATTAAGTGGAGTCTATCGAACAATTTTGATTTACTTTTTCTTCGAGCTTTCTGAATTAAGATATGTTTCTGGGAAGCCTGTGAGGATCATGTTTTTTCTCCTTTTAAATAACAGTTGAGAGTTATTTTCAAAAACTCATTTCTGTTCATTCTGGGAGATGTCATATTTATAAAAGTAAAAGGTAGATGTCATATTTATAGATATGCTTGACAAGGTGGGAGAAAGTCAATTTAATATTGTAAGTAATTTATGTATTTAAGAGATTTAATCATTTCTTTGTAGTCTTGGCCACGCCAAAACAGATTTTAAAAACTTATATTTTTTCTAAAATTCATAGATATATTATAATATATATGATGTCATATATAAACACATGTAAATATCTCATATGTCCTTATTCAATAAGACAGGCATGCGAGAACACCTTTTTGTTAGGAATAATAGTTCTAAAATCAACAAAAACCTAATTTTATTTTTTGATTTCCCACAAGAATATTTACTCTGCCATTATATCATTCCTTTTATAGTACATAATATAAGAATTTAATTTTTCTTTGAATATTCTCTTCATCTTGATAGGTAATGTAACATTCATTATTATGTTTTACAGGCGAGAGTTTAGAATTGAATATACTGAGAAGATTATAACTCTGTTTCAGCAATGGGATAGCAATATAAAGGAAGTTGGAGACGAAGAAGAGAAACTATCTGTTGGTATCACATTTGCTCTTATAATTAATCTATTAGTACTAAGCCTCAAGTTAAAGTAGAGAAGCTAGCCTTGCATTAAGCACATGAAAATGAACTGGGTCTCACAGTCTGTTACTGACTTTGTGTTCCGTTCCCGGTGAACCATAAACCACATAAATGGGCACAAGTACAATGCTCATGAAAGCCATTGGACTTCTGATATCAGTTAAAATTCCGACAACTTCAAGCAACAGAAACTTGTAAAAGAATAAATGATTACTGATTTCCGTAAAAGAAATTGTGGGTAGGTTAGTTTCAGACATAGTTTAATGATGTGTGGAATACATTACATGGTGCTGTCTGAGCTGTTTGTCAGTCTTAGTGCACCTACTAAATGCCATATGGTACATCTTCTGTTTTTAGACTTAGCTACAGATTTATTAACTTAGTGAACTGAGTCAGTCTTTTCTCAGTAGCCATGGCAGAATATTCTTGTGCAGGAATATCACTGATCTAGTTTTGAGCATTTTCCTGTTAGAGAACTAATCACTGTAGCCAGAACATGATTCTCATCGTTTCCATCCTCTCCTCTCCATCTTCCTCTCCTTCTTTCCTTCTCTTTTGCCTTCCATCCACTTTCCTACCTTCTTTCTCTTCTTCCATTTCTATTTCTGAATTCTTGACTTAACCCAGGGCATTTTGCAAGGTAGGCAAGTACACTTCTGCAGAGCTACAGCATCAGTTTATGACATCATTTACTCCTAGAAGTAAAATGTGTGTTAATTCTCTTCCCATATTAATGAAAACTAACCCCATGTATACATTTTATTGTAGTGATATTTCATTTGTATTTTAGTAAATAAAGCTTGCTTGAAAATCAGAGAGTAAAAATGTCTCACTGGTCAGTCACTGGGGAGGTCAGCCAGGGACTCCAAGAGGTCTAGGTCTCACCTCAGATCTTTTGGTCTTGTCTTTAGCCTTTGATTTATTCCAACAATTACTCTGTTTGCGTAGTAAAAATGTCCACTGGTCAGTCTTTCAGATCAGGCAGTGGTGACATGCACCTTTAATCCCATGCTGTCATCAGACAGACTAGCTAGAGTTGACGTTTCCAAGCTCATGATTTAGCCAAATAAATGTGAGTAAGTCAGGAGCAAGGTGCACGTGCAAAGCAGTATTTTAACAATTGGTTATAGAATTTAAGGTTGGAGAGAAAAGTGAAGATAACAGGAGCAGGGACAACAGTGCAAAGAAGGTAGGGTTCAGTTAATGAATTTTTGGTCTTGAAGGATTGCTCAGCCATAGTACCAAAAAGAGTAACCTCCAGTAGGAAATGTTAGAGTATGAGCTCATAATACGTGGAGAATAGAGTGTTTCTGTAATGATGATAGCTTAGATGCTGGAGGCATAATGTTTTGGATCTGATTCAGTGATATCTATTTCAGTGATAGGTAGCCTTGGAACAACAGACAATGTACCATTGCATCTCAGTTTCCCCATCGTTGGAAGAAAATGGAGAGCATCTATTTCCTATAGTTGTTGAAGTATTAGACGAGGTTTATACACTTAATCTACTTAATAGGGTTCAAAATAATATCTGCCATGGAGTTATTCCGTATTTTCATTACCAATACTAAGAAAGGTGTGTTATGAGTAATGGCAAAACATAGAGTACAAATGTTTAAATAAGTGGGTGGATAAAGTAGGTTAGAGAACAAAATCATTGGTGGGGTTTAAGTTAAGGAGCTAATGGACAGAATTATTGGAAAACCATCTGTGTGAACACTACTAGAATAAGTTATGTCCTGAATATGAAGAATTCCCGCTCAGTCACACAAGCTGCATGCTTGTAATCCCAGCTACTTGAGATGTTGAGGCAGGAAGATCATGAGTTCTGTGCATATAGAATCTGACTTTAAAAATTCCTACTCCATGACTTTGAGGATGTTTTTGCTGCTTAGTGGTAAAAAAATTGCTTAAACTTAGTGATAACACATATTGAATCAAAATATTGACAGCATTTATTACAAAGCGATTCCTTTTAAGAGGAATTTATAACTTTTTTTCTGAATTTAAGTTTAGTCCTTAGATTATCTTAGTTGTAGACTTTATCTATCATGAGAGAAGCCCACAACAGCATTGAAAGCAACCAACTTCATACTTAATTGCTATTACACAGTTTTCCATTTATACTTGTAGGGTGTTTTTTATCAGCAACAGAAGACTTTTAAAAAAGCTAGAATGCTTCAGAACTACACCCTGAAAGGAATTATGCACGAAAATGAGGAGTATTTAAAGGTATGGTGTAAATTGTGATATAATTTTTTTTTTTTTTAGTCACTGGAAATGGAACCAAACACTTATATTTTTGGTTGTGAGCCTAGCCTTTAATGGCTGAGCCATCTCTCTAGTTCCATAATACATTGTAAATACATTTCAAAATTTAACTACTTTCCATTCTGAATTAATTGATTGTGACTGAAGTGATTAGCAAATTGGCAAATCTGTCATGGTCTTGGCAGGGACTTAACTCAAATCAGAAAACGTTGAGACAGTTATCAGAAATGTGCTCATGCATCAATACGTAGACTATTAACACTTTTGTTATTTGTTTAACTGCAAGTAATAAGTCTATACATCATTTTAATATTATCGTTTGTCCTTGTAGCCCCAGTATTTGCTAAATAAGAAAGTGCTTAATTGAGATTATTGAATATTTTTGTTTTTAAATGTATCATAGAAGCATTTTTCTGACATACTAGGTTTTAGAATAATTACAGTGACCAGAAAGATTTTATATGCCGATTTATAATCATAAAAAGTAGTCCAGAGATAAGTGAGGGTTAAAATTTGTAGACTGAAAGGCTGAAGAGATGGCTCAGCAGTTAAGAGTGCTTGCTGCTATTTGAGGAGCCTGGAATCTGCTTCCCAGCACCCACAACAAGAGTCTCAGTGCTCCAGCTACAGGGAATCTGACATCCTCTGCTGGCCTCCACGAACACCCACATGTACATGCTTGCAAACATAGACACACCCATATAAATAAATGATAAAATCTTCAAAGTTTTTTCTAGGCTTATATGATTATAAGTAGATTTGCATGTTAGTAAGTCAAGGTCTAAACAGTAGTTTTAAGACACGTTCAAAGACCTTTATACTAATTTGCATAAACATCCAAGAGTGGATTAAGTCCAGTTAGAGGACTGTTGGCTACCACCAAGATTTCCACACCACTACTGTATATTTAGGGTTATTGTGCTGTACTGCTAGCTGTAGTTCATATTCATTATAGCTGAATAAATAGGATGGTTGGTTGCCTCTCTCCTTTGGAAATTTCCCTGCCACCTTCTGGTGCCATAAAATCTAGTTCTCAGGGAGGAGGCTTTCAGGTCAGATCCAGCTTAGGTCCTGTGGGTCCCGTGTCGAAAGTGCACAGAGAAGTAGTTTAGTTAAAATCTATTGATATATTCACAGAGAATTGGTTCCTTTTCAATTTTGCTGCTATTAACTCTAGTTAATTACCTGTTCTCCCTCTGATCTTGGTACCGTCTTCCATAGATCTGCCATGTAGGCTATTTAAAACATCCCTTTGTTTCTGCCAATCTAATATACAATTTCCTGTTCTATGAGATCCTCTCCATTTACTACATCTGCTCTTTAACCTAATCTCTCTGCAAATTTGCTTTGTAAACCCACAGACTGTGTACTTCCATTCTCTGCTTATATGCTTTCCCTAGAATAATTTTAATTGGTTTAATTTTGAAACCTTATTACTTTGCCAACCTAGTTGGAATCACCCTATTTTCTACACTATAGGTAAAAATAGATTCATTTCCATTCCAGTATGGAGTGTTTGAATTATTTTGTTTATATGTTTTTTTCAATAACAGGGGTGAGCTATCTTGTGCTATTATTTTTAAAGTCTCTCTACAAGGTTTACATAGTAGTACACCTTAAATAGAAAGTTAAAAATAACTTGTTAGTTAAATTAACTTAAAATTTTCACGGGGTATAGTGGCACAGGCAAATGATGACAGTTGTGGGGAGCCTGAGAGTAAAGAATGGGAAGTTGGAGGCTAGCTTGGGCTACACAGCAAGATCCTGTAATACAAACAAAAGTACCAAAATGTACTTTTTGTTTTATATAACTTGGAAATAGTCTCATAATACAGACCATTTAATTATCTTTATTCACATTGGCAATTAGTTAGAATAAATGAATTGTAACCTGATATTTGATAACCTTATTAGAAATTCTTAAAATCGCCATATTTACTGATTGAACTTTTGGATTTTCTAGTGCTTCTAATTCTACACATTTTTGTTCTTTCTTTTTAAAGGTAGGACGTCTTATGTGGCACAGGCTGCCCTTTGTCTTCCTATATACCTGAGTATAACCATGAAATCCTAATCCTTCTGCCTTCACTTCTCTAGTGCTAAAATTACAAGCATGTTCCACAGCTTGGTTTATGTTGTTCTAGGGATCAAACCCAGGGTACATTAATGCTAGGTAAGCACTCTACCAACTGACATAAATCCCCAGCCCCACCCTGCTTTTGAGACCATGTCTTCCTGTGTTGTCCTTGTTAGTGTTCAGTTCTTTATGCTCTCGGCTGAGCTTCAGAGTGACTGGAAGCTGCACTTTTTGCTCTACCTAGCCCTAACATCTCATTAAATTATGAACTCACACACTACCACGTTTGTACATGCTACAATTACCTTTGATTCCTTGTTCACATACACAAGCACACACATTATTTATGGTATGAATTTGGGAGTTTATATATTACAATGTTTTTATCTTATTTATCTGTATTTTATGTACATTGGTGTTTTGCCTGCATCTGTGTCTGTGTGAGGGTGTTGGATCCCCTGGAAGTGGAATTACAGACAGATGTGAGTTGCCATGTAGGTGCTGGGAATTGAAGCCAGATCCCCTGGAAGAGCACTGAGTCATCTCTCCAGCCCCCTATTACAATGTTTTATGAAGATGGAGTAGATAATGGATACTATTTGAATACGAAAGGTTTCTTAATTTTGAAAAGTAATTTTAATCTTTAGAACCTGTGATGAAAGCTTGTTTTGTAACTATCTTTTGTGTTTTAGGGTTTGGAGGCCTTGGAGGACGGCAGAGTACTTAATAGTGTACGCACTGAAATTAAAAAACAAATGTCTGTGTTGAAAAAAAAATTGCAGGAAGTTAAATATTATATTGTAACAGCATGGAATAGTAGAGGAGCAAACTTACTTTGCTTTTCTTAAATATGGCACTTAACAAATGCTCTTCTGATAAGTCTTGAGAAAAACTTGAGCCTGGGTACTATTAGTTAACTAAGAAACATGTCTTTCAAATTTGACTGTATTTTATGCCATCTTTAATCATTAGCTTTTTAAAAGTGTGGCACCTTTATTCTTGTTGACTTCCAAATAAAATCTAAACAGTTACATGACCTATAGCTAGTCCTGTTCTTCAAGGCTTCAGATACTTATCTGTGTTTGTGTATTTCTCTTACAGTTTACTTTTATGAACAAAACTGTAGGTTTGGGGGCATGGCATGGTGGCAGACATCTTAAATCCCAACACTTGGGAGACAGAGGCCAGTAGCTCTCTAAGTTCAAGGCCAGCCCTGTCTGTAAAGTAAGTTGTAGGACATTCAGGGCTACACAGACAAACCTTGTCTGTCGTGTGTGTGTGTGTGTTTTAGTTTTAGAATAAGTATATTTCTTATCAATCACAAGGCACAAAGGATAAGGCAATTGGGGACCAGGTAACATCTAACTCCAACTCCATAAGGTCAAATTCCTCCTGGGGAACCAGTGAGCTCATTAGGCTTACTTGAAGAATGTGAGTGAGGTATTACTGACAGAAGTGCTGGTGAACCCTAAGCAAGCACGCTGGAAAGTCTTTACCCAGTATAGATAATGGCTTTCCCATCCAGTCATAGATGGAGTCCTCTTTCTCTAGTATTCCCCACCTTTATACCCTAACCAGTCCCTGAGGCCCCAAGGCCACATACAGTTAGGAAAAGAATTGCATACAATTGGCTAGGAGTGGTGAGGACCCAAGCAATCTCCCTGCCCTCTCCTATGAGTGTCCAGTCAACAAACCCCCGGCCATAAAGCTTTTCTCAAGCAGGTGCAATGGTGTTATGAAGATGGCAGTTCCTCCGCTTGTATGGTAGTGATGGACAGCATCCCCTCTTCTCAAGGATTTTCTGGAATGGTGTGCTGGGTGTAAGGTTAGGGTGAGCACACAACAGAAGTCACATGTAGAGTTTAAGCACACACGTGGCATGTTATGTGCCAGGCAATATTCCAGCAAATTCAGTGAAGCTCAAAGCTCCCAATTCCAGGCTTTAAACATAGGAGTATGGATGCTGCCACACTTCCTGCCCTGTGCTGCCGCACATTCTGCTCTGTTGTGCATAGGATTAGGGGAACATGTGGGCACATGTAGGGCACAGGCAACTCTGGAGTTCTCTCCACGCCAGCACACAGCTTCATCTGGATGACAGGATTTAAGTCTCCTGAGACTAGTCGAAGTCCAAGCTTCGATCTAGAAACTCGGTAACAGTCTAGGCTAAAGTGTGTTTCTGGTGACTTAATGACAGTTCCAATCCTGTTCTGTTCGTGAACAGAAGGTGAGTATGAACAATGGAAGTTTAGATGCTTTAGATATGTGAGTGACCCTCCCATTACTTGGACACTAAGCAGCAAAAGAAGGTCAGGAGACAGTAATTGTACTAAAGACTTGAGATTAGAAGGCAAAGAATGAAGTCAGTCCTCACTGGAAGATAGCTTGTTTTTGGTTTTCATTTTAACTTTATTTTTGTTCCAAAAAAACTTTGGACAATTTTGATGAGCTTTGAACTATTCATCCCTGCAAGATCCTCTAGCTTTTGGAACTTTTCTGTGCATATCCAGGGCTGATTGAGGGGAAAAGGCTAAATTTTATAGCCTAGCATTTTCCAGATCCAGTAGGTTGAAAGGGTGTCAATTTGGAAAGCTTCCTGTAGTTGCTCAAAAAATGGGCCCAGGAAATTCTTCTGGGCCCCAAAGAACCTTAGCAGTCCTGGGCCTCTGTGCGTGTCCTAGTGGCAACCTGGGCCACAATCTTCAACACACACCCCAACTGCAGGTGGGTCGTGGACCCAGACATGGCCCCGGGCAGCAACGTGGCCTGGTCAACATCCTAGCTCCAAGTGGTACCCTGACCACTCAGATCAGAATGGTTCTTGCAGTAGTATGGCCCCTGGACACCAATGAGGACACAGGTTCCAGCCAAGACCCCAGGCTTCATGTGACCTTTGGTGGCAACATGGGCCATGGACATCCTCATAGACTTTGGTTGTGGTAGGACTATGTGAAATGTTTCTGTACCTCGATATTAAGTCTTTCTGCCAATGAGGCAAGCTAAATCAAGTGAATTAAGAATAAAAAGTCCAGGTTTATTGGTAAAATGCTTCCGTATGATTCTGTCTCTGGCCCCCAGAGAGGAGACAAGGAGAGGAGACTGAAACACCATATGACCTTTCCTTAGGAGCCATTTAAATACCCTTTAGGCATGGTCTTGAGCGTCTCCGGACCACAATTTACTGGGCTGTCTGAGACTGAGAAGGGTTTGGAGAAAGAGAGATGGGGGATACTGAGGCAGAGCTTCCACCTGTGTATACCAGACTCCTTGGGTATATGAGCACCAGTTCATGTCTGGCTACTTCCTGCGGGCATGGGACAGTGTGGGGAGGGGGAGTCAGGAGTCAAGCATTCTGTTAGCTGTCATCCTGGGGACCTCGGGAATCTGTATCTTGAGGTGAAGGAGAAGACAGGTTGCAGGAGAAAAACAGATTATTATCATCGGTCCTGTGAACTGGACTAGACTTGGGGAGAGTAGGGATTCTTAGCAAGAATGGAATGGAGATGTGCCCTGGTTGTACTGAAAAGATGAATGAGCAAGGCAGAAGAACATATAAGCCCTTTATTGGGATTTCTTCGAAGACCAGAAGGTGGAGTGCCCTAGCTGCTGGACAAACCATTTATTCTGGATAGGTGCCCACTTGAGCCTGGAGAGATGGTACCAGCCTTGATGTCCCAGGAGCTTGGCAGCTGAAGGGGTGGTGAGGATCATGGTGTAGGGTCCTGTCCCTTGGAGCTCTAGAGACTTAGGAGCTAGCTGTTTGAGGAGAACTTGATCCTTTGGAGAGAGTGGGGCAGGCTCAGGGGCAATTGGATCCATTGTCCTGGGACAGGGAGCTAGCTGTCAGCATGTGAAAGGAGAAGGGGCCTTAGAAGGGAGAGGTAGGGTACTCAGCCAGGGGAGGAGTTTGGATCAAGAGGTGGTGGTTAGTGGAGGAGGGGCCTTCCGTAAAAGCTCAAAAGGCCTTAGGCCTGTAGGAGAGCACGGGGTGACCCGGAGGCAGGGAAGGGCAATGGGACGAAGGGAAGGACAAGATAGCCCGAGTTCAGTGGAGAGCTTAGTGAGATGTTGTTTCATGAGTCCGTTGTTTCTCTCCACCTTTCCCGAGGATTGCCGACAATATGGGATGTGGAGCTTTCAGGAGATGTTGAGAGCTTCTGACACAAGCTCCATGACCCTGGGAGTGAAGACTGGCCTGCTGTCCATTTGTATGGTCGGTGACACGCCAAATCTAGGAAGGATGTGGTCCAGGACTACCTGAGACAACATATCTGTTGTCTTCCCTGGAGGTGGGAAATGCTTCTATTCACCCTGGAAAAGTGTCAACAAGAGTTAGGAGATAACAGAATGTTTGTGAGTGGACATGTGGGTGAAGTCAGTCTGCCAACCCGTGCCTGGTTGGTGTCGCTGAAGCTGGTGGAGAGGCTGGTATATCTTTTTGTAATGATTTTTATTGAGCTCGACATCTTTTTCTGGTCACTTCCCTGCCTCTCCCCTCCCCTTCGACCCTCTGCCAAGGTCCCCATGCTCCCAATTTACTCAGGAGATCTTGTCTTTTTCTATTCCCCATGTAGATTAGATCCATGTATGTCTCTCTTAGAGTCCTCATTGTTGTATAGGTTCTCTGGGATTGTGATTTGTGGGCTGGTTTTCTTTGCTTTATGTTTAAAAACCACTTATGAGCGAATACATGTTATAATTGTCTTTCTGGGTCTGGGTTACCTCACTGAATATGATGTTTTCTAACTCCATCCATTTGCCTGCAAATTTCAAGATGTTATTTTTTTCTGCTGTGTAGTACTCCATTGTGTAAATGTACCACATTTTCCTTTTCCATTCTTAAGTAGAGGGGCATTTGGGTTGTTTCCAGGTTCTGGCTATGACAAATAATGCTGCTATGAACATAGTTGAGCACATGTCCTTGTGGTATGATTGAACATCCTTTGGAGATATACCCAAAAGTGGTATTGCTGGGTCTTGCGGTAGGCTGTTTCCTAATTTTTTTGAGAAATCGTCATACTGAAATCCAAAGCAGCTATACCAGTTTGCACTCCCACCAGCAATGCAAAAATGTTCCCTTTTCCCCACAACCTCTCCAGCATAAACTGTCATCAGTGTTTTTGATCTTGGCCATTCTTACAAGATGGAATCTCAGAGCTGTTTTGATTTGCATTTCT
>PVIU01035423.1:0-10327 GCA_004026605.1 Ondatra zibethicus | reverse complement strand
GCTAGTTCTGGACCCCCTTCTCTCTCATTGCTGCTGGTGCCGCATCTACGCTCAGGGCAATGACAATGCTCTCGCCATCTTCTGCTTTAATTCGCTTGAGCTCCGGCTGCTCTGCCTGGTCACCGTTCTGGCGCTTTGTGGGCAGGGACGCCGATGCTGACGCGTGGGTTGCCAGCATATGGAGAGGACTTGCCACTGCGTTGTTCACCTGGCTGTGCACTGCTGGAGGCACTGGTACCACGTGAGTTCCATTTTGCGTTACAGTTTTTATTGGAAGCTGGTGTTGACCTAAAGGCGCCTGTTGTACTATGGTCACTGTCTGAACAGGGGCACCCTGTGATGTCTGGATGATTCGGCTAGCAGCGCCGAGTGTGGCTGGGCTAATTGCAGGGGCAGGCTCTACTTTCACTTTGACTTCTCTGTGGTCGCCATTCTCCTGAGGTTCTGCCTTAGGAGGAGCCAGCACTGCAGCCTGAGTGACCACAGCTTGTCCAGCAACTGTGTATGTGTTTGCTGGGGCCAGTCCAGCCACACTGGTGACTGACACTGCTGGTATCTGATGGACAACATGTACCGTCTGCACAACAGGTGGCTGAGAGGTGGATGTGGTCACTGGGGTTGCAACAGTGTAGGTGACAGGCTTAATGGCGGGGGGTAGCTGCCGTTGGACAGTGATTAAGACGGGCTGACTAGAGAGAGGCGACCCTGGTGCACTCTGTGCAAACCGCGCCTCCTGGATGACGGCAAGTTTGGGCTGGGAGGCGCCAGGCTCCGGCTCCAAGGGGGCTGGGGAGCCCTCCCTCGACAGGCTCTCCGGGGTCTGGGCGCCACTGGAGTGAGCGGACAACACTCCTGCATGGTTAGGAGAGGCTGGGGCACTCCTAGAGGAGAGCGGTCCCAGGGGGGTTCTAAAGCAAGGCACGCCCCTAGGCCGTCTCTTCCTAAAAGCCTGCTCTACCAGCTTGCTCTCGGAGGCAGGATCTATCCTCCAGAAGGAGCCTTTGCCTGGTTCTTCCTGGGAACGTGGCACTTTGATGAAATAACGGTTCAGAGAGAGATTGTGGCGAATTGAATTCTGCCAGCCCTTGTCCGCAGTCCTATAGTATGGATAGTTTTTGGTGATGTGTGTATAAATTCCATTCAGGGTGAGTTGTTTATCAGGAGCCATTGTAATTGCTTGTACTATCAACTGTGCATAGGAGTAAGGTGGCTTGGAGTCATCCTTTGGGCTGTCTCCACCTGAAGCTTCCTTTTCATTTTCTGGCTGTGAATTGTCAGCCATTAAATTGAGGTCAGATGGCATCACACGGCCCATTTTGTACCCTGAAGATCCTGCTCCCCGGGGACTGGATGGGCAGGAGTTTGCAGCACTGATGGTCCCCGTGGGAGAGGGAAGGGGGCTGAGGAGGGCCATGGTGTCTGGGATGTTGATGGTCAGCGGTGAGATGTGCGGCTGTACAGGCTGCACTGGCGACTCTGGGGCTTCTTGCTTCTCTCTCTTCTCACTGGACAGGGCTGTGAATGTTATCTTGATGTTTGTGCTCGGAAACCTGAAAGTGCACACGCCCCGCGCCGCTGGAACACCCCGTCCACGAACACGCCGTTCTTGCCGAGACAGCGCAGGTAGAAGTCGCCGCCCGCGTCCGGCCGGGGCTGCGCGGGTTCCGGGGCGGCCGCGCTATGGCCGCCGCCCGGGGGCGTGAAGATCTCCAGGTGGCGCCGCGAGATGAAGCTCGAATGGCCCATGCTCACATCCACCGAGCCCTGCGACGAGTTGCGCCCGATGGTCACCGAACGCTTCTTCATGAGGTACTCGAACTCGCGGCCTTCGAGCCGCGCCACGGCCCAGCCGCCCGGCGGGGATCCGCCGCCCCCGGCCCCGCCGCCCGCGGGAGGGGCGCCCGCGCCCGACAGCGCCGCCGCGGCCGCCATCGCCTGTGAGGCCCGGCCGATCCGCGCGGGCGCCCTGGCGGGCCGAGGCCCGGGCGCGGTCGTGGGCCGCGCGAGCCGAGCACGGTCGCCGAGACCGCCGGCCGGCGAGGAGAGCTGCGAGGGCGGGAGCTCCGGCTTTAGGTTTTTAGGTTTGTTCCTAACTAGTTCTTTTTTTAATTACTTATTTATATTTTTTGTACATTGGTGTTTTGCCATGGGTGTCCAGTCCCCTGAAACTGGAGTTATAGACAGTAGTAAGTTGCCATGTGGTTGCTGGGAATTGAATCCAGGACCTCTGAAAGAGCAGCCAGTCCTCTTAACCACTGAGTCATCTCTCTAGCCCCCACCCTAACTAGTTCTTATAACTTAAATTAATCCTTATTTTTAATCTATATTCTTCCTTTTGGCTCATTACCTCATTTCCATATTGTCCATCCTGCTTCTTCTGTATCTGGCTGGCAACTCCAACTTTCTTCTTCCCAGAGTTCTCTCTCTGCCTGGAAGTCCCTCCTATAACTTATGCCTAGCTATTGGCCATTTGGCTTTTTATTACACTAATCACAATACATTTTCACACAGTGTACAAATATCCCACAACTGAGCTTTACTCAAAAGCAAAACAAGCTGATGGTGGCACACGCTTTTAATCCCAGCATTTGGGAGGCAGAAGCTGGTGGATCTTTGTGAGTTCACCAGCCTGGTCTAATGACGAATTATCAAGTCGGCACAAATCAATAACCAAGCTAGCTCAATAGAAACAGGTATTTTTAATGAAAGGGAAAAGGGGAACTCACTCTACCAAAGTTGCGATCCAATCCCTCTGGCGGACACCGCATGGAGAGAGAGCGTACCTGAGTTCTCCCGATTTTCTACCTGGGGTCCCAGTAGCCACATCCCAACTTGATGTGATTGGCTAGTGGCTCTTCCCCCATCAATACAGAGAAATGCTGTCTCTAAAAACAAACAAAACAAAGACCATTTAAAGAAATAACAAGTTCAAGAAAGCAGCATAGTTGTAGAACACTTCTAGAACCTGACTGCAGCCCTAGGCTTCAGCCCCAGCACTGAAAAAGAAGAAAAAAGAAAAGAAAAGAAAAGAAATGGGGGGGGGGTACTTCTTACCTCAACCGATCTTTCAGGTTTTTCTGGAATAAAGGCAGGAAATCTCTGGGGTGATTTCTCATTCACTGGCATGTTCACCTAGGGTCTCAGCCCCTACTTCCAAATCTGAAGAGCATAGAAGATTCTGCAGCCTCAAATAAAGTTGTAAAGTTCAATGGGTCCACAGAGACACAAGAAAGAAACCCTAAAACAATACCATTCATGTGTCTTAGTTACTGTTCTATCGCTGTAAGGACACATCATGACCAAGACAACTTATAGAGTGAAGCATTTAACTGGAGCTTGCTTACAGTTTCAGAGGGCTAGTCCATGGTCATCATGGTGTGGAACATGGCAGCAAGCTGGAACAGCACTTGAACAGTAGCTAAAAGCTCATAGTGATCTGAAAGCTGCCTGCAGAGCCAGAAGTTGGACCTGGTGTGGAAACCTCAAAACCCACACCCTACTGACACACCTCCTCCAACAAGGCCACACCTATTCCAGCAAGGCCACACCTCAACTGGGGACCAAACAGTCAAATATATGAGCCTCTGGGAGCCATTCTCATTCAAACCATCACACTATGTCATTTCACACACTGACCTCACAAATCTAAGCACCACCACTGAGCTTTACTGTGAGTGGATTACTATATCCACACTCAACAGAATGAGCTGAGCCCATTATTCTCTGATGCATCCAGGAGGAGCTACACCCCCCTGCCCTGACCCAGCCAGCCGGTTAGCTGCAACTAGAAGCAGCTCAGGTGTCTTTTCAGAGACTTTTACTCATGTGAGATCAGTATTTTTTTTCTGAGACAGGGGGTCCCAAAAAAGAGATCATCACTCCAATTGAAGGGCCTAGACAAGGCAAACCACTCTTGATTAAGAGGGTGTGCTTTTTATTCTTCGGGAAAAAAAAGCCTCCACGTATTTATTTGGGATCTGGGTGGTGGGTCCCAAAGAGCAAAGAGTAAAAAGAAACCAACAGCAGTATATCATCCAAACTGGACATGTAGGACACAAAGGGAAGTGACTGCCAAGACAAGGCACGATAGTCCTTAGAAATTCCTGCATCATAGAAAATTCTGACAGATATTCTAGGCCTGCAGGCCAAAGATGGATGCCCTAATGTTACAGAGGAACCTTGGATGACTGTCCAGGCAGCCAGATGTCTCTGTCATTTTTATGGTTTTGGAGGTTGCTTGCTTTGTGTTTTCTGTTTACTTAGGTAATATTATATCCTGTTGGAGTCTTTGATGGAGTTGAAGACAGGGTAATTATAGCTACAGTTTTCCTTAGTTATGATAGAAGATAAATTAGATACAAAACTTTGGACTCACCAAGATAGGACAGATAACGGAGTATTTTCTCTGAATTTGCCAACTGCAAATGCACTGAATATTGTAAATATAATTCTTACATGATAATTGTTCTTTTTTTGGTTTTTCGAGAAAGGGTTTCTCTGTAGCTTTGGAGCCTGTCCCGGAACTAGCTTTTGTAGACCAAGCTGGCCTCAAACTCACAGAGATCCGCCTGCCTCTGCCTCCCGAGTACTGGGATTAAAGGCGTGTGCCACCACTGCCCGGCTGATAATTATTCTTATTGTATTTAGTTTCACTATGTTAGAGTTAAAACCCTTTCTTTTTATTTAGATGAAAGGGAAGAAATATTGTGGAATAATACTTTAACTATGTAAAGATGTGTTACATTTGTGTATGTTGTAGAATATTACTTTAATTATGTAAAAGTGCATTGCATTTGTTTATGTTATGAACTTTTTTTTTGTTTTTTGAGACAGGGTTTTTCTGTAGCTTTGGAGCCTGTCCTGGAACTAGCTCTTGTAGACCAGGCTGGCCTAGAACTCACAGAGATCCACCTGCCTCTGCCGCCCAAGTGCTGGGATTAAAGGTGTGCACTACCAACCGCCCAGCGTGGACTATTTAATTATGTAAAGGTGTGTTACATTTATTTATGTTGCAGAACATTACTTTAGTTATATAAAGGGGTGTTACAATTGTTTATGCTGCATTTGCTCAACTAGATATTTTTACTTTGCCTACATAAGGACATACAGAATGAGAGAAAGGTAAAAAGCCCTGAGACAAAACACAGATGAAGAGAAACAGGTTAAATTAGGTTATAAGAGCAAGAAAACAAGCCTAAGCGAAGGTTGAGCCTTCATAACTAATAATAAGTCTCCATGTCATGATTTGGGAGCTGGCAGTCCAAAAATACCCAGTGGTTAATTGGTATTTTAACAGTTTTCCTTGACTATTGTCTAGATGATCAATCTTCACAATGTTCTTATTGCTTGTGGGGAAATTCTTCTTATCCAGAAGACTTAAACCAAATTTCAGAACAAATGCTTCATTTCACTTACCAGGGTCTTTAATTTTCCTGTCTTTCTAGCCTGCCTTAAGCCTAACCCTCAATTCCTGATATGGGTTTTCAGGGAGAATGGGACTGGGCCAGTAAATGAGGAACCTCCAGGGCTATGGAGGGGACAGACTTATCTCTAGGGACCTGATAGGTGATTGTATAGGCAGGAAACCTCATCATGAATGAAAGGAAATTGGTAGTGTCTTCTGCCACCTACCCTCCCCCCACAACACACACACACACACACACACACACACACACACACTTTGTTAATTTTTTTCATCTTAATTCTTTGATAGGAAGGTTTTTTGCTTCTGCGTTAGTTGGGGTTCTCTAAAGGGACAGAACTAATAGAATAAACATTATTTGGGTGGTTTATTAGAGTAGATTACAGGCCAACGTCTGTCTCCCAGTGGAAAGAACAAGGATCTGGGAGCTTTCTGTACATGGAGGCTGGATGTCTCAGCAGTCCCAAGTCAGTGCTGGAATCCCAGGAAAATCCTAGAGAGCTGCTGGTTTTCAGTCTGGGTTGGAATCCCAAAGAAGTAGATAACACCAGCAAAGAAATGGGTCAAGAATGGGAAAGGCTCAACTTCATTCTGCAGGCAGTTGCTTGCACTTGCCCTATTCTGCAAAGGAGCATTTGAAATAGAAATGAATGGTGTCAACGAGAATGCCTGGTGGAGATTCCCTGAAAACTTTGATGCCCTACTTGTGCTATTCATAGATGAGGAGGAGGGCATATTTGGCCATGGAGACTTATACCTCAGATGCATCGAGGTACACAGCAACACTCTTATTCAACTGGAGTGGTGGTTTACAACCTCTGGCCAGACTAGAGTCACTGTGGTTGGACCACTCAGAGCCAAGTTAATAGATATGATTCGAAGTGTGGGTAGCCAGGAAGCTTACCACCAGGCATGAGACCAAGAGATGTTGCAGCATGTCTGGAAACAGCCCCTGACCAGCGCTGACTTGGAGGTCTCTTTCAGGGTGCAGTCATAACTGGGGCCTGTCACGACCTAACAGGATGAGAGGGACCACCTCAGACTGATCTCACCTGGGAAACCAGGATGGGAAAATTTTCATTAACATTTGAGAAAAGCATGGAGGATACTAAAGGGACTTGAATTGATGCACTATTATCACTCTTGCACATATGTCTGAGGGAAGTCTCCTAAGCACAAGACAGTACTGTGGTGGCTAACATCCAATAAATAAGTTACCTAGTGTGGAAAAAAAAAGAATGGGATAGATGAAGTTGGCAGCAAGATAGAGGGCAAGCAGAAGCTTCCTTCTTCCATGTCCTTTATGTGGCTGTTACCAGAAGTGTGACCCAGATTTAGAATTGGTCTTCCAACTTCAAATTTTCTAGATTTAAGGTGGGTCTCCTACCTCAAAAATAGTCCAACAAAGAAAAATCCCTCACAGGTGTATCCAATTGCTTGGGTTTTAGTTAATTCCAGATGTAGTCAAGTTGACAACCGCGAATAGTCATCACAGCTGGTTGAATAGTAATGCTATCATTATTACATCAACAAACTAGGGGGAAACGTGCTTCTACTAACTTACACCAAATAAAACATCTTGTACAACTGAGCAACCATTACTAATAAAAAGTTCAAACTAAGCCAGACATGGTAGTGCCAGCACTTGGGTGGCAGAAGCAGGAAGACAGATCTCTGTGAATTCAAGGTCACCCTGCTCTAGTGAATTCCAGCGCAGCCAGAGCTGCAAAGTGAGACATTGTACTAAAAAAAAAAAAAAAAAAACAACCTAAACTAAAATCAGATAAGAGCTAAGTAACTCACATGAAGCAAAAATCACTTATAAAACATTGTCCAAAAAAGCAGAATGATGAAGCTGCTGTTAGTGAAATTAGTGAAAGGGGTTGAAGATATAGGTCAGTCAGCATGAGGCTCTGGATTCAACTCCTAATAACATACACACACACACACACACACATACACACACACTTAAAAAAAGAACAAATTTCTAAAGGATGGACTTGCACATTTAAAGAATGTTTTTAGTTTGTTTTATAATGAACTGTGATGTAGTCCAATGGTACAGCATTATCCTATTGTACATAGGGCCTTGGGTTTTATCCCCAGCACTGTAATTCATTATCAGTTAGTTAACAATTTTGTTTTTTGAGACAGCGTTCCTTTGTAGCTTTGGAGCCTGTCCTGGAACTAGATCTTGTAGCCCAGGCTGGCCTTGAACTCACAGAGATCCACCTGCCTCTGCCTCCCAAGTACTTGGATTAAAGGCGTGCGCCACCACTGCCCGGCTATTTAACAAATTAATGTCCAGGTCAGGCATGGAGGCACATTTCTTTATTCCCAGCTCTCAGGAGGCAGAGACAAGCAGATTTCCATGAGTTTGAGATTAGCCTGATCTGCACAGCAAATTTTAGGTGAATCAAGGTTGTATAATGAGACCATGCCTCAAAAAAACAACAAATAAAAATACTGCGGAATAATTCTTTTGTACATTATGATTATGTGTTGCTCTCATTGGTTTAATAAAGTGCTAACTGGCCAATAGCTAGACAGGAAGCAATTAGCAAAAACTGGGAGAACACTGGGAAGAAGAAAGGCAGGGTCACTAGCCAGAAACAGAGGAAACAGGAGATGAACATGCTGTACTAAAAAGAGGTATAGCCATAGATAGAGCATAGATAAGACATATAGGTTAATTTAAGTTAAAAAAAAACATAGTAACAAGCCTAAGCTATCAGTCAAGCATTTATGATTAATAATAAGTCTCTGGGAGTCAACTGGTGGGACAGTCTACCTACAAAAAAAAAAGATGTCCACTAGAACTCAACATTGTGATATGATCAGAGTAAATATTGAGAAGAAATGATCATTGCAGTTTTTTGACAATTATATGTTTTTTATTTTTTTCTTTATTTTATATATATGAGTGCATACATGCACATGCATGTATGCATGTGCACCACATGTGTGCAGTACCCGCAGAGGCTAGAGGAGAGCACCAGAACCCCTGTGCGCAGCATGTGGACGCTGGGAACCAAATCTAGGTCCTCTGCAAGAGCATCAAGTGCTTTTAATGGCTGAACCATCTCTCCAGTTCCATGATTTTTCCTTTTTTCTTTTATACAGGGTCTTTAATACATAGCCCTGGTTGGCCTAGAACTCACTAATGTAAACCAAGCATGCCTAAACGTGTGATGATCCATCTGCATTTGCCTTATTAGTGCTGGGATTACCCAGCAGGCTCTGCTGAAAGGTTACTAGGATTCCTAATTTATATTGATAAGGAATTGGATAGAAGATAATATTAGAAGAGCTTGTTTTGTTGTTATTGTTTTGTTTTCTTGTTTTTCTAAACAGGGTTTCTCCATGTAGCTCTAGCTGTCCTGAAACTCCCTCTGTGGATTAGGGTGGCTTCAAACTCATAGAAATCCTCCTGCCTCTACCTCCCAAGTTCTGGGATTAAAGGTGTGCGCCACCACTTTCCTGGCTAGAAGAGCATTTTATAGTTACAGAAAAATGTAAATGATTTTTAAAGTCCATTCATAAAATAGAAATACATATAATAAATAATATTTAAATATTATATTAAACTAAATAATAAAATATCAATAAACTTGCAGGGCTGACGAGATGGCTCAGCAGTTAAGAGCACTTGCTATAAAAATGGCTGAAGAGTGCTCACTGCCCCTGTAGAGAACTCAGAAATCAGTTCTTAGCTCAAAATTGCCTGTAAATCCAGCTGGTCTCTGAGAACACCTGCAGACACATGGCACACACTTAACACTGACAAATATACACAAATAAAAATAAAATAAATATTTTTTAAACCTTAAAAAGGAATAAGCTTGCTAAAAGAGTTGGACCTGTGCAATTAAAGAATTCTGCTCTTTAAAAAACAAAAATGGTCTCAAAAAACAAAACAAAAAAAAAAACAAAACAAAAAACAAACAAAAATGGGCTGGGGCTGGAGAGATGGCTCAGTGGTTAAAAGTACTGGCTGCTCCTCACAGGGAGCACACACATGGCGGCTCCCAACTGCCTGTAGTTCCAGTCCCAGGGCATCTAACACCCTCTTCTGGAATCTTCTGCACCAAAGATGCACATGATGCAAGACAAACATTCAGGCAAAACATTCATAAACATAAAAATAAGTAAAAATTTTAAATAGGTTGGTGTTGTAGTTCAGTGATACTAGCTTATTATAAGTATGCAAGACACTGCAATTAATTAATCAGTTAATTAACAAATTAAGTTCATCACACACATTAATTAATCCACTAATTAACTTAAAAGGTAAAAGATGGTTTAGGGAGATGATTCAGGAGTTAAAGGCACTCAGTGCCAATCCTGATAATCTGAATTCAATTCTGTGCTACAGGGACTAGCATCCACATGCTGGAAGAAGAGAATTGACTCCCTAAAGTTGTACACGTACACACACACACACACACACACACACACACACACACACACACACACGTGCATGCATAAACAAAAATGCAATTTAAAAAAAAGAGGCTAGAAAGGACAAACATAGTGGTGCGCATGTGCACATCTGTAATCCTAGTACTACAAAACAGCCTGGGGTACATGGGAAAGCCCTTTCTGTTGACCGAGGCCAGATACTACATTCCCAACTCTTTTGATAATAAAAAAAGCCAGAGTGATTAGGCACCACAGGTTGAAGGAATTGGGGCGGTGGATTCTCAAGTATCTGGCCTCTTATTGGCCACGCCCACTCCCAGCTTCCAGCCTCTGACCCTAACTCTCTGCCTCTCTTCCTCTTCCGCTCTCACGGGAGCAGCAGCTGCTTCTCTCCCCTCTCCCCCCTTCCCTCTATCTCCCTGTCTCTCTCTGTCTCTCTTTCCATCACCCATCTAATAAATGTTTAACTCTACATAGTGCGCC
>PVIU01035422.1:0-10266 GCA_004026605.1 Ondatra zibethicus | reverse complement strand
GAAAAATATTGAGAGCATTTAAATATATTTTAACCATTTCTATTTAACAACTTTGAAAATGGGAGCAAGGTACATATGTGCTACATCATCTGTAAAATGCAGTCATCAATACAAGAGATTTGGCTATGTGTACAGAGCAAGAGAGAAGAGACTTGCTGACGTCATCTTCTTTTGAGTTAGCTTTTGTTTATCTCTTTCTCCTTCAAGGCATTTAGGTACAACATTTTTTAATTATCCTAAAAAATGAAACTCTATTGCAAACTAGGATGATGCAATTCTATCACACACACACAAATTAAAAATGAGAAGAATTTAAATAATGAAAGGAATGCACTGACAAATTTTATGGTAAATACTGGAAATGTGCAATTTCTACTAAGGCATTAGGATACTGCATTATTAATCTGAGACAAGAATACATCTGCATACCTGGTAAAGAGTTTATCAATTGCTTGTGCTCATAGGAAGGAAGTAATCTATGTATTAGGTTTATCAATCATTGTTCAAATATTTGAACATTTTCACAGATTAAATAACCTAGAAGTTCCATCATGTCCTGACACACTTATATACTGTCTAGTCCTGGGACCTTATCAACTCTGCTTCTGATATTAAAAATAATCATCAACGTGATGATTCTGCAAGCCAGTACTTCTGAGCGAGCTTCACACACACTGCTGGGTTATAGCAGTACTGAGTGGGTCTATAAGACCCACAAACAATGCTAGATTATATCAGTACTCATCCAAACATACGCTGTTTAAAGATCTAGAAGCAAGACATAGCTAAAAGGCTTATTCCACCCTTTATGCAAAATTTAAACAAGTTTTGTTTATAAAGAAATTATTGATACAATGAGACATATACACTAATAGAAGTCAGCACAGATTTTATGTGTCTACCAGCCTCCCTGTTTATACTCCATACACATGTATATCTATACATGTGTTAATACAAACATTCTAAGTTGTTCAAAATAAATCACAAGAAAAAAGTCATCTAAATGAGGTGCTGAAAAGTTTGTTTAAAATTTGACATTAGACTAGCTTTTAAAACTATAAGCACAGTGAAAACATTAAAAGGTATATTTAAAATATCTCTGATGTAAAAGAAATCTATGTAAATACAAATTATCCAAGAGGAAAAAATACCTCAAATTCTTGAAATATTAATTTACAAGCATGAAAATATTAATGATAATAAATACAAGACACAAGGTGGAATTTATGCAGCAGAAAAGAAGTCACTGAAGTAGTAAAATAAGAATAGTAAGTATTTTTTATATACTATATTGAAACTGCCAGATGCTGAAAAATTATTTAGGTCCTAGGACAATAAAGAAACATACATGTACCTATACTTACAATGAAAATGTAATTGTTATGAAATTTCTGTAACGAATTTGGATAATGAATTAAAATATTTAAACTGATTTTAATTCATTAGTTAGAGCTTGTTTGTTTAAGAAATGGATTGAAATAATCTCAGTAGTGGTTGGCAAGAATGCTTATCAGCAATATATTTTGGCAGAAGACAAAACTAAGATGAAAATCAGCACCATATACATTTATCAAGAATTTAGTAATCAAGCTGGACAGTGGTGGCACATACCTTCAATCCCGGGAGGCAGAGACAGTTGGAGCTCTGTGAGTTTGAGGCCAGTCTGGTCTACAAGAGCTAGTTCCAGTACAGGATTGTTTCATAGAGAAACCCTGTCTCAAAAAACAAAAAACAAAATATAAACAAACAAACTAAAAAAAAAAAAAAAGAATTCAGTAATCATGGAAATCTCATTGCCAAAAGTTAAAACCACTAAAACAATATGTAAATAATTTCTTGAGCATGTTAAATTTTATTTTTATGACATCAAATCAAAAAAGTTATTGCAAACAAAAAGGTTGATATTATCTTTCCTAAATCACCTGTTAGTATACACATAAAATGTTAGGGACAATATGAGGTGAATTTTAGTAGAATGTTTCTGTAAAAGTTTTGTTACTTTTAGTTTCAATTTTTTCTCATTCAAATTGGAAAATGTTCAAACAATATAAAATATATATATAATTTATAAAAACAAAATGAGATTTTTCTCATTCATAGAGTATTGTCAATGAAGAGTACATACTATTAATATATGAAGTAAAATGTTGTAATAAATGGTAATAAGAAGTGACTAAACAATCCCAAATGGAAATAGAACAAAAAAAATCAAGACAAAAATGAAAAGCTGAAGGCAACAGTACCAACACAGCTTTGTACACCTTTGGTATGAGTAGCTAACATTTTAAAGGTAATTAGTAAATTCCAAATAAATAACTATTACCTTTTATTTCAAATGGTTTTGAGGTAGTACATATGAAAAGCCAATATGACAATACCTTTGTAAAAATATCTGAGAATGAGCTAGTAATATTGATGGACAGAAGAGAAAAGTCATGTGGGACAGGCATCACAATAAAACACATGCAAAAACCAGAACAAATGACATAACTTCACTTTGCTAGAACACCAACCAGGGCCAAAAGAAGATCCACCAGCTAATACAGGCCTTGCAGTCTAACCAAAGGAGGTGGAATTCTATAAAATAAGGCACTTATTTTCTGAACCCTGGGATAGATTAATATGACATGAAGAATCTTTTTTAAAAGATTGACTTTCTTTGGGGTTTGTTTCTGAATTGCATAGATATGGCCTCCATAACATAAGCATCTAATGAACACCTAAAGATGCATCACAATGAATTGCATGGGTGTCATGGGATTTAAGAAGAGGTGACGTGTCAATCAGCTGCATAGATATAGGTTTATAACATGAGGAAATATAAAAGTAAGGCTTTACTATATAAGAACAATTAGACAGGAAGAAAACACTCAGATTTCAATAAAGACACAGAAAATTTAACCCAAAATAAAAATTTTCTCTACCACCACCTTAATGTAGGCTATTTAAAAACCAAACATACCAATATATGTGTTTACATGTATGTACGTGTATATATTAACACTATTGCTTGGTATTAAAAACATTAACTCAAAAGTGTAATTTAGTAGCCATTTCTAAATTTTGAGTTGTTAAAAGAAAAAAATGCTTCCGTGAAAAACATTAAAATCCCTCTTGGTAAAAAGTAAACTATCATTAAATTTTTTGGGGGCACTTTTTCATAGGAGAAATTAAAGCTTGCAACATTATTAAAAGAAAGGAATGAAATATGCAATAAATACAAGTATTTGGTTCAAAATATAATAAAATGTAACCAATTAAACGGTTGTGAATATTAGAGAATAAGGAAAAACATATTTTTTAAATTTGAGGATGCAACCTGTAAAACCAACCAAGCCTCTAACACACATTTGCATTTTCATACACACCCAAGATATGTTTGTATACAATTCCTTGAACAAGTGCAATGGATTAAGCAGCCACCTAGTTTTGAAGCTTACCCTTATAGCACCCTACAAGTGGAGAGCAGAACTGTTCTCCTAGCTGCTACTCAAATTGGAGAGGTAGGATTTTTTTGTTGTTGTTGTAGTTCAGTGCTTCTGACCCAGGGCAATGTTGAGGGGTTTGGAGCCAAGGACACGGCCATTCATCTCAGCCATTGCTTTAGCAGCTGCCTCTGGAGAGAAAAAGCAGATCAAGCCAAACCCTTTGCTCTGCCCTGCTTCCTGCATCACCTTAACTCTGCAAATGGACCCAAAGGAAGAAAATTCCTTGCGCAGTGTTTCATCATCGATGGTGTCATCCAGGTTCTTAATGTAGAGCTTCGCCGCTTGACGTGCACGGATTCTTTCCTTTTTCATCTCTTCAAACTTTTCCTTTAACTCAGCCTGGCGTTCTGCCTTCCTCTGAGCTCTGCCTACAAAAATTGTCTGCCCGTTTATATCCTGTCCATTCATTTCTTCAACTGCATTTTTGGCAGCTTCATGACTATAAAAACTCACAAACCCGAAGCCTTTGGACTTCCCGTCGGCATCTTTCATCACTTTAACGCTCAAAGTTTGGCCATATTTGCTGAATACTTCCTTAAGCCGCTCATCGTCCATATCACCACCAAAGTTTTTGATGTACACATTAGTGAATTCGCTGGTTTTGCTTCTGAGTTCAGCCTCCCGATCCTTACGGCTTTTGAATCTGGCCACAAACACTGAGCAGTCCCTCAGCAGCTTCCCATTCATCTCCTCAATGGCCCTGTCTGCTGCGCTCTGGTCCTGGTAGTGCACGAAGCCATAGCCCCTGGAGCCTTCTTCATCGCTCATCACCTTTGAGGACAGGATCTTTCCAAACGGTGAGAAGTGTTCATATAAGGTTTTGTTATCAATGGATTTGTCCAGATTCTTAATAAACACATTCCCTATTCCTGATTTCCTCAGGTATGCATCCCGTTGAGACCACATGAGACGTATGGATTTGCCCTGGATCAAATCAAAATTCATGGTGTCTAGGGCTTTCTGGGCATCATCCAGCTGGAGAAAATTGACATAGGCATAGCCTAGAGAACGACGGGAAACCAGGTCTCTGCAGATGCGGATAGACAGCACGGGTCCCACTGTGTTGAACTTCCTGAACAACACATCTTCAGTGACATCTTCGTGGAGGTCACCCACATACAGGGATGCGGCACGGTACTTGGCTTCCACACTCATGCTTCTGATGTTGTTTTTTTTTTGTTTGTTTGTTTGTTTTTTTTGCTGGCAAAGTTTTTTGTTTTGTTTTTGATTTTTACTCTAACACTACAAGCCTGTTCCCAGCAGCTACCAAGAATGATACTTCAAGTACGGAAGCCCAAACACAGCTTAAGGCCTGTTCATTCTGTGTGGCTTCCGATGACCAATTATAGGTCCAGCTGCAGGGCCAGTTGCATTTCCCCCAAGTCAAGCAACACTCTCATCAATAACAAAAAAAAAAAAAAAAAAAAAAAAAAAAAAAACCAACAAACTTTCCTGGTAGTTGGCAATCTGCCTTCAACTCTCAGCGGCGGACTTTCCTTCCCTTTTCAACTCAGGAACAACTCACATGTGGCTGGCCAAGACAGGCCCTCCATCTGCGTCCACCCCAGCAGCTGGTGGCTGGTTCCCGAGCACAGACAGGCCTTGCTCCTCTGAGTTAGACTTCTAGCCAAGCAGGGAGCTAGCAAGGCCGCGGGGGCGTGCAGTTCAGGCCCAGCGCTGGAGGCCCCGTCCCGTGCAGAGTGACCGAACCCAGTCCGCCCGCGACACGGCTGTACGCGCGCGCGCCCGGGCCCTGCCCCTGGCCACCCACCCCGCACCCTGGTGGCTCCCGGTTCCCGGGAGGAACCTGGCTGAAGACTGTGGCTCACCAGTTTGAGGACTTCAGGCGGCGGGAACCCGGAACTAGTTGGCTAGAACTGTTTGGTTTTTTCACATTTTTGGGGGGCCGTGTTCCTCCCCCGCCACTCTCGCTCACTTCCCACACATACTCGTTGGGCTCAGGGCAGGAGGCGGTGTCATGGGTGGAGAAAGCGGCTGGGGGTGTGGCCGGGCAACCCACCACCCCGCTGCTCCTCCTGGTCTGTTTGGTCAAAGCCAGCCTTTCCAAAGGATCATCAGGATCCCGGCAACTCCCCGAGACAACCCGAGATAGCCTTGATGAGGTCCTACAAGCGCACCTCATGCAACAACTTTCTGCAGGACCTCTGCATGCCCCCTTCCCACAAAACTTCCAAGAAGCACTTGACTTTCTCCCAAGGTCCGCTTTTAAAATATTTTCTTAGACAACAGATTAAACCCTCTATGCGAACAAAACTTTTTCGTGCATCTCTTCTGAGAGTCTAGGTTTCTTTCTTCAGACAGTTGTATTGTCTCACGTTCCTCGCTGATTAAAATAGACTCCATTCCAGGATAGTATGCCATCTGTATCTTATTTTCAGAGATTTACGGTAATGAGTGATTTACTGGATAGCCACTGTATTCTGAATACCTCAGCTGTGTGGAATAGGTGAGTTAATGAAACAGTCTGGAGATACTGGTACTTAACTCAGTGTGCAGCAGATGTTAAATAAATTAATACATTTGGAAATGTCGACACAGTATCAAGAATGGAACAGGATCTGTATAATAGTGGTTCTACATTTTCTAATATTAAATAAAATATATTATGATTCCTAGCACACCTTGTGATTTGAATCACGGTGCCCTTAAAAATCAAAACTATTTACCTGAAGAAGTGAACTCTAGATTAGTTTTAAAAAACAACAAATTTAGTACATTGCAAAACTTTAATCACCATAGACACTGCATAATAAAAACATGGTTAAAAGCAAATTCCAGTTCAATAACTGAGACGAAGAGGAGACTCGACATTTCTAACTAATGAGACACAGAAAGTCTGTTGTCTGATTTACATGTTGGATAGGAGGATTTTGCCTCTAATGAATCCAGAATTAATGGGGTGTTTTCTTATTTAACCAGAAAAGCTAATATGTATTTCTCCTGGGAAAGAAAATGACATTGTCTCAAAACTCATTGCTAATATACATTAAAAGTACTCCAATTTTCACTATAAAATACAAATTATTCTTAGCCTATTTAAAATTAATTATGTGGGAGTACAGAATATACCATTGGATACGTGATGGGCTGTAGAAGAACAATTATAAATAAACAGTATAGTGTCTGCTCTCAAATTACTTATTTAAAAGCAGAACATAGATTTTTCTACTACAAAACTCACTGGTCCACTGTCTATGAAGGAACTCAAAGTCAACCACTGGAAAAAACTTGAGAACATTAGGAGGCTGGGAATGGTACTAGTGAAATCTTCATTATTTTTTTTTTCTGGTTTTTTTGAGACAGGTTTCCCTGTATATTTGGAGCCTGTCCTGGAACTAGCTCTTTAGACCAGGCCAGCCTTGAACTCACAGAAGATCTGCTTGCCTCTATATCCCGAAAGCTGGGATTAAAGGCATGTGCCACCATTTCCGGGCTAGGAATCATCATTAGTAAGGAATTTATTTGGCACAGTTTCTTGCTTTGCAAATCTTTTTTACCTAGAAACTCAGATACCCTCTGCATTTGCCTTTCAACTTCTGTTAAAATATTCTGCTATAAACTGCAATTCAAAACTATTCCTACAAAATCTCATCAGCTGTCTCTTCCACTAGAAAATGAATCAGTAATAAATGTGCATTTGTTTTTCTCCTGTAAATCTATTTCTTACTAATGGGTTTGTTCTAACCCAGCGTCTATGGAATGCTGAAAATATTGCTTCCACTGTAATTATGGATTTATGACTACTTATAAACAAATTGTGGTCGACATTGTCTTCAGATCATCCTGTTATGTGTTGCTCCTTCTTAGAGAATGTTTGTTAAAAACGGGTGAGATCCTCCCCCAAATATCTTCTAGACTGTATTCTACAAGAGGGAGAAACATAATGGCATATTTATTAAATACTATTACAGGTGTACAATATGGCAATATGTACTTTCAAACTTGAGACATGTCAATGCAACCAATAGTATAAGAACCCTTTCAAAGAAAGAGTCTATGTATGTAATTCCTGTGAAGTTTGCTTCAAGAATTTTTACTTGTTAGGAATATGACTAAGACCACATTAGCTCTTTTACAACACACATTCACATATTTATTTTTATGAAATATTTAAAGAAATCATATTTTTCGCTATGTATTAGCCTACTTTTTTTCACTTAGCATTTTGTGCAACACAAGGAAGATCTTTGAAATCCAGCACTTTAGTACCATGCACTTATAGTCAAGTACATGCAATTGTTACAAACTGACACGGGTAGGGCTATCATAACTTTACCTATGATGTTGAGGTAGGAAGGTTAAGATTTCAAGAGTAGCTTTAGTTAAATAATGAGTTTAAATGCAACTTGTACCCTTACAAAAAAGAAGAAAATGAGGAAGAGAAAGAGAGAGAGAGAGAGAGAGAGAGAGAGAGAGAGAGAGAGAGGAAGGAATGAAGGACAGGGCAGGACACCAGGAGAATTCAGTCCACAGAATCACCTACAGAAGGGATCAGAGAGACTCAAATTGCCTGTGGAAATTGTGGATCTTGCATGGGTCATGGGTCTGCATTAAGTCCTCTGCAATTGTGAAGTTTGGTGTTTCTGCAGGTTTCCCAACAGTGGAAGTGGTGGTGCTCTGACTCTTCTGTCTGCTCTTAGGAACTTTTTGCTCCTACTGGGTTGTTTCACCCAGTCTTAATATGAGGGCTTGTTCCTACACTTATTGTACCTTGTTAAGCCATTTTTAGATGATATCCCTGGGAAGCCAGCTCTTTTCTGAAGGAAAACAGGAAGAGTGGATCTAGTAAAGAGGTGAGCAGTGTAGGGGTTTTGAGAGGAGAAGAGGGAGAACAAACTGTGATTAGGATGTAAGTATGGAGAAGAATAAATTAAAAAGAAGAAAATAAAATGATTCTTATTGGTTAAATTGCTAACCATTGTGCCTGTTCATATGTTTTCACCAAGTACTTACGGACATCAGTGAGCCTAACTTCTCTTTACTTCTGTAGCTTTCATCTTTGGTTAGTTGTGTTCTTAATCAAAACTCTAGCTTATACAATTGCCTTCCTTATAATTTCCCATTGTTTGCCCTCTTAATATTATTGCATAGGTTTGATTCAGTCACCTTTTGTTCATTTTTTTCTGTCCACACATTTAGCAATGGAATTATTTTGCTACCATCTTCTTCATAAGATCTTCATGAGTGAAAATAGAAATTAGCATCCAAGATTTTACAAAATCCCCCACAATCCAATTATGTATAGATATAGATAGATGGTGTAGAAAGTCCTTCTGTATGTGTGTTGCTTTTATTGGTTAATTAATAAAGAATCTATTTCAACCAGTGACTTAGCAGAATAGAGCTAGGTGGAAAAACTAAACTGAATGCTGGGGGAAAGAAGTCAGAGTCAGTGAGAAGCCGTGTAGCCTCCACTGCTGGAGCCCAGGCAAGACTTTGCTGTAAACCACGACCTCATGGTAATGCATAGATTAATGGAGATGAGTTAGTTAAGGATATAAGCATTAGCCAGAAATACGCTTAAGCTATTGGCCAAGCAGTATTGTAAATAATATAGTTTCTGAGTGATCATTTTGGGTCTAAGCAGCTGGAAACAAACAAACAGCTTCTGTCAATAGATAGATAGATAGATAGATAGATAGATAGATAGATAGATAGATAGATAGATAGATAGATATTCTGTCAATCTAATCTATCAATTACTATATGTATTATATTTGATATACTTTTCCAAACTCAGGAACACCCTTAATTCTGTGTTTTCAGATTCATCACAATTTATTTCTATGGAACAATTACATTCCTTGATTGCAATGACCAAGAAATTCCCATGATACAGCCAAACAAAAGAGCACACTCAATTGAGGGTAAGTTAAGGTTGTGGACCAAGATGGCAGAGGTTTGTAGTTATGCCCACATTTATTATTGATTTCTTCTTCTCACTCCCTTCCGGTGTGGGAGGTACTTCTGTCTATGTGTTGTTTTTATTGGTTAAGGAATAAAGAGACTGGCTTGGCCTATTGCATGGCAGAAGGTAGGCAGGGTGAGAGGGAAGCCATGGAGTCGCCACTGGAGACAATGTGCTGAAACTCTGCTGGTGGGCCATGACATCATGGTGATGCACAGATTAATGGAGATGGGTTAAATTAATATGTAAGAGTTAGCCAATAAGAAGCTGGAGCTAATTATCCAAACAGTGATTTAATTAATACAGTTTCTGTGTGATTATTTCAGGGCTGAGCAGCGAGGAAGAAACTAGCAGCTTCCCCTCTTACTACACCCTTCTAATTCTCATGTATTTCCCTAAATTAGCAAAGACTGTGACAGTTTAGAGTGTGTGATTACCCTTCCATTACTGCGCACAGACAGAATGGGTAAGCATCATTTAGCATGCACCACTTTTATATTTTGTTATAACTTCTGTCAGTTATACCCTTCTCCAAATAGCCAAAATTATTCTTTAGACATAAAGTCATTTTAATGCAGTTTTTAAACTTCTACCTTCAAACCAAACTGTTATTTTTCAGGTATCAATTCTTGGAGTTTTACTTTGGTGTGTTACCATATTTTCTGATGTTTACAGTTATTTACAAACTTCCAGAAGACAAGTAATTTATGGATATGCCATTTTGAAAAGCTTATTTATTAATATTTATATTCTACCTACCAGTGTTATTACATGTTCAAGGACTGAAGTGAGAATACTGTCACACTCAGTATTACTGTATTCTCATAGTTTGTAACAAAGCTAGGCATA
>PVIU01035421.1:0-10328 GCA_004026605.1 Ondatra zibethicus | reverse complement strand
TTTTTGGAATGCTTGTTTCAGCCTTTGGAGAATGCATGGGCCAAAAAGACAGATCAATAAACAAATAGCCATCTGCCTAATTAGGGAAGAGATGAGTGTGGTAAGCCATGGGGACCAATTAAACCAGGTCTCATAGGGGGTCCTTGACTTAAACAAATCAATATCTTTTCTTAACTCATCTAGGGTTCTTGTAACTATTCCGGAATGTTCCGCATAGAAGCAACATTCTTCCCCAAGTGCCCTGCAAATTCTTCCCTGTTCCATAAGCATCAAGTCCAAGCCTCTCCTATTTTGTAAGGTTACCCTTGCTAAGGAATCCAAAGACTTTTGTAAATAAAGTAATGCAGTCTCTGTCTTTTTTCTAAGTCAATTGTGAGTGGATTATTCCCATTTCTTGTTGTGAAATCACCAGGGATAAAATAACATGGAGATATAATGATCTTTGGGGTCTCCCAGGCACCCCTATCCAAGAATACCCTATATGAAAGATGCACTCGATTTAGATGTAACCCTCTGATATTAAGGTTTACAGATCAGGGGAAGAAAAGGGACCTATCCTGGTTATCTGGGAAGATGTGGGGATTAAAGCTATACCAAAAGGGATATGGCAGTCTTGGCCACCCCTAGCCCCATCAATGTGGTGACAGCCAGGTCAATTAGGGGCTCTCTCTTATGCCTTTGGGCCAGGAATTCTTCTTGCATGTTGTAAAGCACATGAGAGAAAATTAATGCAAGCAGGCAAGTATCATTATGTTGAATGATCAGTGGGTCAGACAGACAGGGACTCCACATCTTGGCAGATCCAAAAATACCCATGATCTTTGGGCACCCTCTGTGAAGCTATAGACCCATTAGCCACATCACAAGTAAGGTTAAGACGAGGGTGTCTGGTGTATGACATAAGTTGTGTTTGACATCTGCCAAAGGGGGATAGTCAGTCCAGACATCTCCCCCATATCAGGGTTTTCCCATCTACAAATATCAGCTTTATCTAGTATTTCATACGAGCCATTTACCCCAAAGCCTTCAAAGTAGGGGGTAGTGGCTGTAAGCAAAGCCAACAGGCCTCAGTGGCTTCAGGGTGGGTAAGGTTTAAAGCCATAAAGGCCATCTTAATGGTCTTCATCAAATAAGGTGAGGCTTCTAATCCCCCTACATCCCTAAGCAGTTTGGTGAAGGATACCTTAGGGGTAGATGATGGGGGTGGAGGTATGTAAAGTTGAGGTATATACAGGCATGTTCCCCATGGGCATTAGCTTGGAAGCAGGCCCCAGCATCCGAGGTGGGTCCTCAGGAAGTATCTCTATTCAAAGCATGAGTATAAGGCCATATCCCTTTTGGTATAGCTTTAATCCCCACATCTTCCCAGATAACCAGGATAGGTCCCTTTTCTTCCCCTGATCTGTAAACCTTAATATCAGAGGGTTACATCTAAATCGAGTGCATCTTTCATATAGGGTATTCTTGGATAGGGGTGCCTGGGAGACCCCAAAGATCATTATATCTCCATGTTATTTTATCCAATGTCCAGTCCCAGTCTGCTCACATCCCCAGGACGAACAATAGTATTCAGGAGCCCCTTTGCAGTTTCTAATAGAGGAGGCAGTCTGATTGCTTCCTGGGCATACATAAAAGGGTGTCTGGAGGAAGGCATGTCTCCTAAGGACATGAGAACACCCAGGCTCATTAGGGTAAAATGCCTGGGGTAGGGTGCACCCCCAAGAGCCTCCACATTCAGGTCTCCCTTCGATCCCTGGAATCCAGTCTCCCATGTCCCAGCTCCCACATGCCAAATCAGAGAGATCAAATATCAGGTCAAGCCACCACGTTCAGGGTGTTGCCATCTGAGAAGTCTGGTTTAGGATCCCTCCAGTGCCAGCGCTTGACAAGATCCATATCACCTTCTGTGGTTGGTGGTGGCTTGCTGCCTGGACCTTTATCCCCATAAGAAGAGTTAACGTGATTACTGTAGTGAGAGGCGAGCATCCCGCCGCCCCGTTAGCTTAACTCCTGAAATAATTACACAGAAATTGTATTAATTAAATTACTGCCTGGCCCATTAGTTCTAGCCTCTTATTGGCTAACTCTCACATCTTAATTCAACCCATTTCTAATAATCTGTATGTCACCACGAGGTCGTGGTTTACTGGGAAAGATTCAGCGTGTCTGACCTTGCAGCTTCATGGCAGCGGCTCTCTGCCTGCCTTCTTTCCTCCCAGCATCCAGTTCTGTCTTTCCCGCCTACTTAAGTTTCTGCCCTATCAAAAGGCCAAGGCAGTTCTTTATTCAACCAATGAAAGCAACACAAATAGAGAAGAACCTCCTACACCAGATTACCACCAGGAGGGCCATCTGAAATAGATAAACAGGCAACACTTTACTCAAGGGTCAGTCTCCCTTGGGCAGTGGTGATTTTTCTTTTCTTGTGTTGAATTTAAAGGTTGTCCACCATAATCTCTTGTTTTCTTTATTGGTCATCTTGGTCTTCCCCATTGTCCTGAGGGGAGGGGAGAAATTTTAAGTTATGAGCGGGTAGCCATATAGGCGTTTCCCCTCTGTTTGGGAAGACACATCCGTATCCTCTGCCCTGTGTCAACAAGGGATCTGGGCTCCTCCATTGGTTAGTGAGAGGATCCTTCCACCTAATCTTTAGGCAGGGCCTCATTGGTAGGGATCCCCAATGTTTCTGGAATCTATTTTGTTCATCTGATATTTGAATATTTAAAATATTGATGGTTCATAATGCCTTTCGCAGTTGTAGATGGGGAAGATGTCTCCCCTTTTTGTTTTATAAGGATCTCTTTGAGATATTGGTGATGCTTTTCCTTCCTTTGGTTAAAAGGGCTGGAAGACGCCCCCCATCTAGTTTAAAGGTTGATTTGCAATGGATTTCCCACTTATATCAAATTTGGAGCAGCATTCTGAGCCCCAATGGTACCCCTTGTGGCAGCGAGGGCAGAGAGAGGGAGAGGGTCCCTTCCACACCTGCGTCTTATTACCCTTTTCTGGGCAATCCCTCTTAAAATGTCTCAGTTGACTGCATAGGAAACATTTCTCAGGCGTTTGCTTTTGCTGTCCAGCTACTAGGGCTTGAGTAATAGAAGAGGCTAGAGTTTGGCTCTGGGCCTGAAGGGCTGCCACAAAGGTCTGGTTGGTATGTGACTGGTTCCTGACATTTTGTGATGCCACAACCCATTGATTCACAGAGACTTCCCTAAGGCCACCACAAGCCATCCTAGTATCTCGGTTCACACCTTCCCAGACTAGGACCTTAGTAATTTGACTCTAAGCCCGCTGGAGGGAAATTTCCTCTCAAGACTGGTCTGCACATGGACAATAAAGTCTGGAAGCAGCTCCCCGGGCTTTTGCATTGTGCCAACTATAGATGATTCAGTGGGTCCCTCCTCTAGATTGGCCCAGGCCTCCAGGCCTGCTTGTCTAACTTGGTCCTGATAGGGATCCACAATTGTGGCTTGTTGGACCCCAGTGGAAAAGCCTTCCCCTATACCACTTACCATCGGATAAGTGATGGGAATTGGGGGTTGGCCGCTCTATTGGTCTCTGCCCTAGTGCGACAGGCTTCCTTTAAGAAGGCTGTCCATTTAACATATTGGGATTTCCCCAGGGTGGCCTTAACCAGATCATACCAGTCCTTGGGGATACGAGGATGGTAGGCTACCTCCTGAAGGAGGGTCATGGCTCAAGGGGAGTTGGAGCCATCCTTGGCCACTGCCTTCCTCAATTTTTTCAGGTCCTTAGATTCCCAAGGATAGCAGCCTAGGGGGAAGTTAGGGTCGGGGGCAACATTGACCAGGAAGGCTTGGGGTCTGTAAACCTTAGTCCTATAGGCCTTGGCGTAAGTAGGGTTAGGATCCCCAAGAGGCTCCATCCCACAAAGTGGGAGCCCCAACTTTGCAGTTCCTCCCAGATGCTGGTATATTTATTTCCTCCTGGCAAGGATGGAGCTCCCTTATTTGTTCCCTTCCCCTCTCCCATTTTATCCTTTCCAGGGAGGCTGGAGACATAAGGAGGTGGCTGCTTCTCATCAAAGACAATATCTACTTTCCTTTTTGTCTTTGCCTCTGCCTGCCTTATTCCTTTCCCCTGGGACTGCTCTTCAGTAAATTGCACCCATTTTTCATCTTCCCCTTCGTCTGTCTCCTTTTCTCCTGTTCTTTTGGTTAATTGGTTACTTTTGGATTCTTCAGACCTCTCCCGATCCATGACCTTTTCCTGCTCCTTGCCTGTCTCTTTCTCCCCCACCCTCCTAGCCAGTTGGACATTTTCAGATTCTTTAGACCTCTCCAGGTCTCTGACCTTTTCCTTACCCACCGTTGGGGGAGGCAGAGCAGCAGGGTAAAAACATGCTGTAAGGGCCTAATAGTTGGATAGAATCCCAATGGTGAAGGTATATCAAAGTTTTTTTTTTCCTTTTTCTGGCCAGAGCCTGACCTGGTTCCACATGACCCATGAGAAAAGATTCCCAGTGGGTACCCAGGGGGCCAGGGTAATTATATACTCCCATGCCTGGATTGAATTGTGGTCTGACAATTCCAGGCCTCGGAAGAGTAGTATATATCTCAGAGCCTTAAGAGTTGGGTCATTTTTGTGTGAAATTGCATTACCCATCATGTGGTCCCACTCACCTTGACCGACGGCTTGACCCTGGGACCAGTCTAGCTCCACGTTGGGCTCCAGTAGCCAGGCCTCCTTAGCCTTATTCCCCAGGGAGAGGTGAGTGTGCTATCAGCCCATTCTGCAGCCCCACAACGCAGGACAATCAGAGGCGATAAGGAGTCAAGTCAAAGCAGGAATTCAGTTTATTACTGTGAGCATCAGCTTATAAAGGTTAAGTGACATTGTGTGATGTGGGGGTACTTCCAGCCAATGAGAGACAACCAAGCCCTCCCTCTGGCTGGAAGGGTGTCTACCTAGATTTTGCTGTCTCATCTCTCTTGGTAGCTTTGAGACTATCCTTCAAATTCGAGCCAGGCTTTTCTCTGTCCTACAGGCCTCGAGGTATAGACCTGAGATAATTTTGGCCCAGCAGCTTATAATGCACTTCCTGTTAACTTAGGTAATATTATATCCTTCTGGGTTCTTTGATAGAGTTGATGAATATATAGTTATAATTATAGTTTTCTTAGTTATGATAAACGATAAAGTAGATATAAATATTGTAACTGTAATTCTTCCTTGATACTTGTTTTGTTATATGTAATTTTACCATGTTAAAGTTAAAACCTTCCTTTTTATTTAGAAAGAAAAGGGGAGGTGATGTGAGATTCCCCCTCTGTATGCTAATAATATGTTTTATTACCATTGGTTATTAAAGAAGCTGTTTTGGCCAATGGCTTAGTAGAATAAATCCTGGCAGGAAATCGGAACAGAGATATATAGAGAAAGTAGGCAGAGTCAGGGAGATGCCATGTAGTTGCTGAAGGAGAAAGATGCCAGCTGCCAATCAAAATATTACTGGTAGGCCACAGCCTCAGGATGATTCACAGAATAATAGAAATGGGTTAATTTAAGATGTAAGAGTTAGCTAAAATACATGCCTAAGCTATTGGCCAAACAATGTTGTAATTAATTCAGTTTCTGTGTGATTATTCAGGTCTGAGCAGCCAGGAATGAATGATCAGTCTATGCCTACAGTTGTCTGCATAACATTTCATGTACAATTATGGATCTTTAATCATCATACTATTCCAAGGCAGCATAATGTAGTAGGTTTACAAATGCCAACCTCTTATGTCATTTGACATTATAAGCATCACATTTATGACTTTAACTCTTTACCATATAGAAAGGATCTTTAATCCCAAGCCCTACTGGTCAAGTCAGAATACTATTTAGGAAAAGGAACAGCTACAACTCTTAAAGAGGAGGCCTAATTCTTAAACTCATCAAATATGCAAGGCAGCAAGCATAGGCTTGAAAAGTATAGAATTTTGGACTGATTTTTGTATTTTACAAAAAAGAACAAAGACAACAAAAAATCTCTACTAAATCAGTGGAGCACCTCAGTATGTGATAAAGAGATTAGATTCAACTTACTATTAGTTTGCCATCATTTAGCAACAAAGGTTGTCTTATGCTGTCAAGTTCACAGAAATCAGATCACAGAAATGTTTAACAAAGCAATGAGTTTCTATTTTGACTATTTTCTTATAAGACTATGAAGATAATAAGAATATTTAAGTAAGTTGAACAGAACCAAGACAGTTTAAAGAAGTCTTATTTTATCAACTATCCTGCATTTCATCTTTGTCACCAAAATCTCACATAGATGTCAAACTGGAATATTTTATTTCTACATTTGTGAAATAAATATTGACAATTAACCACTCTTCTGATAGACAGCTCAGTAAGACAATGAAAATAACAATACATGCACAATGAAGTTGTAGGTGATGACTCCAATGAATAGATAAATTAGCCTTTTCTAATATTTACAAATATATTTTATCTTTATATCAACCCTCACTTTTTACTCCATCCTGCCAGATACTTGTATGCGACATGGGAACCTAAACACTAACAAACACTAAGCCCAGTGATAGGTGACAGAAAGCAACATCATTATTTCTGTAGTTGTTTTGTTTAGTAGAGAGATATTAATCATTTTAGAGACATTTTAAATCAAATACATGTCAATTTTTGTATTTATTCTGAGGTTTTCTTATGAAAAATATCTATTTGTATCCATTTATGGACTCAGTTATAGTCAAGTGACACTTAACAATAAGGGTATATTTTGAGAGATGTTTGTTGGACCACCATCAAATGTACAGTCCTTCACTAACCAAAATCTTGTATAGCATGTGAGTGTATAGGTATGCTCTTTAGGTAAAGTTTATTATGTTTGAATCACAATAGTCTTATCAAATTTCCCCTTCTTGACCTATGTTTATGAGAAAGATGTAGTAAAATTTGTCACCAGCTGTGGCATTTTTAAGTTTTTCTGTGTAATGCTGTGGATTTTTGTTTTACATGTTTTGAAGATATATTGTTACATTACTATCAGTTAGTGGCCATTATTTATATTTGCTATTTTATATGATTATTACTGTGTTGAGCTATTTAATCTCAAATCATGCCCCTTTTTTGCCTTGAAGTGTGTTGAGTTTGACATAAATGCTGTGGTATCTGATTTCGTTTTGCTGTTCTCTGTGCCATATCATTCTTGTTCAGGTTACTTTCAAGACTTCTTTATCACTACATTTAAGAGCTTTTGAGGATTTAAAATATAAAGTGAAAAACAATTTCGTAACATTTGGATTTAAATCATATACAATTCTTTAATTATTAGTATTCTTGCTTATTTCCAAAATCTCACTATGTATTTTTATTGTATCATACCTTTTCTTGGTTTCTGTTCTCCTCTTTTATTGATCTTGGCTTTTGTTTTGTTTGTTTGTTTTTTACTGCTTTTTGGGTGGTTATTCTTTTTGGGGGGGGTTTCGAGACAGGGTTTCTCTGTAGCTTTGGAGCCTGTCCTGGAACTAGCTCTTGTAGACCAGGCTGGTCTCGAACTCACAGAGATCCGCCTGCCTCTGCCTCCCGAGTGCTGGGATTAAAGGCGTGCACCACCACCGCCCAGCTGGGTGGTTATTCTTAAAAGCTATTCACATATTTGAAAATGGAAGTTAGACTCTCCCCTCTTGAAAACTTTGGCAATCCTCTGACCTCCTATGTTTTTCTTGCTTTACAACTTAACCTTTGTCTTTAACCTCCTATTAACTTACCATATTTGCTATTGGTCTCACAGTGAGCAAATCCCTTTTCAGATTGTTTCTCCATATTGAGTAATGCATTAGCTCACATCACTTCTAGTTTTGGCAGTCTGAATTTTGTCTTCTTCTTTTTGAAATATATCCTTTAGATACAGTGAACATCTATAAATGCTCGATATTGTTATTCCCTGATTATGTAAAAGAGTATTTATTTTGCTTCAATCTTGAATGTGAGTCTAGTTGAGACTAGAATTAAAGTTGACAGTTCATAAAGGCACTCTGTTGTCTTCTGGGATTAATGCAGCTGCTAAGTCGGTTTTTAATCTAAGTTTTGTTATTTTTCTCTAAATATGCTGCAAAGTTTTCTTGTAGTCTCACTTTGCTTCTTCTGCATGAGAACTGATTCTGATATAGTATTTTTAGACATAATTAACATCTTAATTAAATTATGAAAAAATATTCTCATCACTTCCTTCTTCAAATATTTTCCCCCATTCTGACTAATCTTTTCCTCTGGAACTGATTAGATGTAGCTTACAACTTTTCATTTTCACATCTATGTTGTACCAGACTTTTTTGAGGGGGCCATCAACCAGGCCCCAACTCATAACATAGAGACTTATTATTAGTTTTGAATGCTCAGCCTATCTTAGCTCTTTTCTTGCTAGCACTTATAACTTAACCTGTTTCTTCTACATTTTACCTTGGGGCTTTTTACCTTTTATTAATTTCTTGCTGTCTCTGTGTCTGGCTGGCTGATGGCTGCCTGGCTTCTGACCCAGGAACTATCCCTCCTTATCTCTTCCTCTTTCTCCCTCTTATTTTTCTCTTCTATTTATTCTCTCTGCTCCGCATCCCCTCTTATCCCTCTGCTGACTAGCTATTGGTCATTCAGCTCTTTATTAGACCAATCAGGTGCCTTTTGCAGTCAAGGTGAAACAGATGCAACACATATTTACATGATTAAAAACACATCATTGCATTGTTAAGCAAATGCAGCATAAACAAAACACACCTTTATACAGTTAAAGTGATATTCTGCAGCATAAACAAATGTAACAAATCTTTGCCTAGTTAAAATAATATTCTACAATGCTATGCTTCTTAATTTCTGCCATATTTCCCTTTTTCATTTCTCTTTGCTGAATTATAAGTGATATTTTTCAAGTTTATTAAAAACTGTATGTAACCTAGCCATTGAGTTTTTAGTTTCAATAACTAAACATTGCGTTTTCTGTTTTCAAATCATTCTCTTTTCATAATGCCTTTCTCTTTCATTACAGGTTTGGTGGTTTCTTTAGTTTGTAATATCTCATTTTAAACATTCATATTTACATAACAAACATAAAACAGCATATTTTTGCCCCAACCACTAATTTCATTTATTAGTTCTGGCGTAACTTTCCAGTATTTCTTTATGCAAATATAATTTTAATATTTTCTTATTACTCACCTTTCTTGCCTTAAGAAAATGTCAAATATTATATAAATGGAATTTGTTTTACAATTTTTTCATAAACTCGTGACCTTATCATATTCCACTGTATTCGTGTGCCAGTTAATTTAACCAGCAATTCATTACTCAACTTGGGTTGTTCCATCTTTTTCTCTTATGAGATAATAGTGTAGTGAACACCTTCTGTATGTCTCATTTCATGTCTATTCGGGTGTGTCTGTAGGGCAGTTATAGAGTGGGATTACTGGCTCAAGGAGTGCTCACATTTGGAGTCTTCACTGTTATATTCCAGCTGCTCTTCACAGACATTAGAACATTTTCCTAGTCCCACCAACAGTGCGTGAAACTGTACTTGATTCTTCACAACCTTATAAAATGTGTGTTTTGTTAAACTTTAATTATTTTTAACATATAGCATGTAAGGCCTTCCAGATTCTGTCCAATTGCCACACTCTACATCTAATTCACAGGCTCTCCCTTTATTGAGAATCATTTTTCATGTTAATAATTTATGTTAGCCAGCATTCCTTTAATAAACGTTTTAATTCTCCTTGTTGCAGTTATCTTTTGCTTCATATCAACTCACCCTAAATACAGTGCTTTAGAAAGGCTGTTGCTTATGATACTGTGGATCAGAAAGTCAGGAAATACTTGACTAGCTACAACTTGACTGAGTTCCTTCATGATGTTGTAGTCAGATGTCAATTGATCCTGTAGCCATCTGAATGCATTGCTAGGTTATATAGCCAATTTGGCTCACTCATAGGGCTGGTATTTGCTCACCTGACACTCTAGGTGGGAGCATGTCCACACAGACTCTCTAATATGGTGCTTTCAGAATGATGATATTTCTCTACTTGTGTGCTTAGGGATTCTACCCAAGTATTTTGGCAAATAGGGTAGTAGGCTCAAGACCTTGTAAAAAAACCCTAACATTAGAAATTACATGGCATCATTTCTGCTGTGATCTCCTCTGATTTAAATAGAGTATAAATGATCCACTCCCTGGAATATCAGGAATTTGGGCCAGTACTTTCCAAACTACAGTTATGATATCTCACATATCCTGGAATATAGAAAGATCTCTACATGGTATTTCTACCCCCTTTCTCCCTCTTCCTACTCTTTCTGTGCCT
>PVIU01035420.1:0-10325 GCA_004026605.1 Ondatra zibethicus | reverse complement strand
AGGAGTGCATTCAAAAAGACTCGGTTCTCAAAAAGATAATACATGCAGAAGAGATAGGTCCTGGTGTCATTGTTGATGGGTTCTCCATCTGCCAACTTTCGCCGCCACATTCAGAGAGTCTGGTTTGATCATATGCTCATTCAGTCCCAGTCCAGCTGGATTGGTGCGCTCCCATTAGTTCAGGCACACTGTCTCAGTATCTTCTATGATGATCACTGAAGAGGAGTAATGATGTCCCTTTGAGATGTGAGCGTTCCAGTCTCTTACACATTGTCCCATCACAAGCCTCTGTATTTACTGTCATCAACTATAAAAGGAAGCTGTTTTGATGAAGAATGAGAGATACACTAATATTTGGGCTTAAATATTAGTGTAAAAGCCAAATATTTATAAGTACTAATTCTATATAGTCAAATGATATTAGCTTCTTCCCTCATGCCCATTACTGAGGCAGCAATGAGTTTGGGGCAGAGTTCACGATAATCAACATGAATTCTTATTTGTGAAGTAGTCCTTAAGCCTAATCAGAAAGTGGGTTGGTTCTGCCCATTATGTTCATGCCAGTATTGCGCCAGTGGATGTATCTTGCCTTATAAATTGCTTTTGAAGTTGCAGTGTTAACAACTGTGTAAGACTACTGTTTACTTCCTTGCCCTGGGTAGTATGCACAGAACTTTCTAGCACTATGAAAGTTCACCACAAAGATGAAACTTTTAGGTTGGCGACAGAATGAGTTTTTTCTTTCCTATGACTCAAGCACGTGATATTCAATCATAGGTTCTTATTATAATCTTATGAAGGGTAAGTAAAGTCAAAGCCAATAGCCTGTCATATGTGGCATTCTCTGTGAAATTTCTGACCAAATATCAAAATTAATAATAATAATATTCCTGACATTGAATTTCTTATTTGACAGCCTATGTTATATGGGAAAGCATTGTCCCTACTATTGGATAACTATTTAAACTCTCTGTCTTTGCCTCTTTTTATCTCTCCATCCTTCCCCATGTGTATTTGTATTTGTATTTTACAAAGCCTCTACATTAGTAGGGTTTTATGAATGTTTTCAAGGGTATTAGTTATTCCTCTGCTTTATTCTTCTTCTACCATGTCCTCTCATCCTCCACTCCATTTAACATTTCCTGAAAAAAATAAGGTTTTAGTGGGCAAAATAATTTCTGTATAATTGTGAAAACATCATCTACTTTAATCTCATTTAATTTTAAACATCTAACAATTATTCACACATTTTTTTCTAAGATTATCCTGGTTGTACACTCAAGTATAATACTTAATTGTCTGTCTTCACAGAACACAATTCTGAAAGAAAAATGAACATTATCTTTTTCAATCAAAATAAAATGTAATAAGAGCTCACTTCTATTTTTTCAGATTTTCTACATGGTCTGATTGGGTAAGGTCACCATTTAAATTCTAAATTTAAATATAAAATATGTATTTTATTGCCCTAAGTTATGTGGTACACAAAAATGTTCTGTTTTTCTCTTTTGATCTGTTTTTTTTAAAATTATAGGAAAGTTTGTATGGTATCCCATGCTGGCCTACAACTCATAATTCACCTAGCTCATATTCCTTGGAATATCTTTTTAAATGTATCATATCATCATTTAGCACTACTGTAAAAATTATTGGGTTTTAATATTAGATTCTGTTGAGGCATGCTGAACAAATCCATTATTTCTGAATCTTAGCAGCAAAGTTAACAGTTTTACAAATATGATCCTTGGAATTCCCTACAGCATTTGTTTTTTAATTTTCTTCTCAAGTTTGTCATTTACTGGAGCACCATGATCATATGCCTTTGAGTCAGAATAAAATTAAATCAGTTAAAGATGTAAAGTGAGCATAGATTTTTGCAAAGAAGACAGACCCTACATGTGATTTTAGCTTTGCTTGTTTAGATTCAATTTTTGAATTTCACAATGAATATTTTAGCTTTGCATGTCACAAATTGGAAGACAAAACTACCTGCTATACTGTAGTGAAGCAATGAAGATTTTAATTTAGTATCTGTCAGCATCTGTTATACTTTGTAAATCATATTTGTTAAACAGGAAGCTACAAGCCAGTATATCATAGTCAGTATGGTTTTAACACACTGTGCAATTTTGCATGGGTTTTGTTGCTTATATTTTTGCATTGGCCACTGTGCTTATATTGTTCTCTGTGTCCTTCTTTACTTTGCTTTCTTTTTTCTTTTTCTTTTCATTTCTATTTATTCTTCCTTCATAGAATGCCTCCTAGCTGCTGTTTCCCCTCTCTCAACTCCCCCCAGTTTTCCCTCACCTGCCCTCTCTCCCATATCCACTTCTCCTCTCATCTACCCCAAGAAATGAGCTGGCCTCCCAGCGATATAAACTGAACATGGCACAACAAGTTACACTAAGAACAGGCCCAAACCCTCACAGCAAGCCTGGGAATGCAACCCGGTAGATAGAAAAGTGTCAAAGAGCTGGCAAAAGAACCAGAGATACCCCCCTACTTCCACTGTCAGGAGCCCTCGCTAACACCAAACCAACGACCCTAGCATATATGCAGAGAATCTAGTGCAGACAAAGACAGGTTCTGTGATTATAACTTCAGTTTCTGTGAGCCCTCATGAGCCTTGCTTAATTGATTCCATGGACCACACTCTCCGTGTCCTTGACTCCTCTAGGTCCCACAATTCCCTCTACCCCTCTTCTGAGGGGTTCTCCAACCTCTTATAGGAGGGACCCAATGGAAACTTCCAACCTGGTCTTTCTCTCTGCCTAATGTTAGGTTACGGGTCTCTGTATCTGGTCCCTTCCGCTTCATGAGTCAGTCTCTCTGTTGATTACTGGACTAAGCACCTATCTAGGTCTATCTAGGAACCATTTCATTTCTTTCTTGGTTTTGGCCTGTCATGTTTGTTTACCCCAGTTCTCTGGACTATCCATCCAGCCTGTGGTTCTTGGTCATTGAAGCAGTGTCAGACATGTGCTCCCTCTTTTGGCCTGGGCCGTAAGTTAGATGAGTCTTTTACTGGCCACTCCCACAAGTTCTGAACTACTAACTATTGCTCCAGCACATCTTGTGGACAGTAGAGATTATAGGAAGAAGGTTTTGTGACTGAGTTGATGCCCGCAGGCTAGGACTGAAAGCCTTGCCTGGATACAGAAGATGGATGGCTTAAGCCCCCATCCTCCGTTACTAGGAGTCACTGCTAAGTTCACTCTCATAGAGTCCAGGGAGTTTCTGCTGTAATAGGTTTTTACGTGGCTCCACAAATGGCCTCATTGTATTTAATACCTGAAGGTAATTTTTTTTTATTTTTCCATTCAAAAATTTACACTTCCTCCCCTTCTCCCTTTCCCCTCCCGCTGCTCCACTAACCCTCCTCCCTCTCCCTCTATCCTTACAAAAGGGCATGGTATCCTGCCCTGTGGGGAGTCCAAGGCCCTCCCCCCTCCATCCCGGCCTAGGAAGGTGTGCATCCAAATAGACTAGGGTCCCAAAAAGACAATACATGCAGAAGAGACAGGTCCATTATCGATGCCATTATCGATGGCTTCTCAGTCTGCCCCCATTGGCAGCCACATTCAGAGAATCGGGTTTGATCACATGCTTGTTCAGTTCCTGTCCAGCTGGATTTGGTGAGTTCCCATTAGATCAGGCACACTGTGAATGTAATTGTTTTTAATACCTGTATAATACTCCATTGTGTAAATGTACCACATTTTATTTATTCATTCTTCAGTTGAGAACATCTAGGTTATTTCCAGCTTCTGTCTATTAAGAATAAAATCACTGTTACTGTATTTGAACAAGAGTCCCTGGCGAAGGATGGAGTATCCTTTGGATATGTGTCCAAGAATAGCATAGTTGGGTCTTGAGGTAGATTGATTCTTAATTTTCTGAGGAACTATCACATTGATTTCTATAGTGACTGTACAGTTTTACACACCCCCTCCCCCCCCAGCAATGGAGGAGTGTTCCCATTGTTCTGTATTCTGGCTAACATGAGTCACTTGCACTATTAATCCTAACCATTATGACAGGTATAAGATGGAATCTCAAGGTAGTTTGATTCCCATTTCCCATGGCTATGGATGCTGAATTTTTCTCTGTGTTTCTCAGCCATTTGAGATTCTTCTGCTGAGAATTATATGTTTAGATCAGAAACCCATTTTAATTGCTTTTTTTGTTTTTTGATATCTAGTTTCATGTGGTTGTGTATATATATATATATGTCTTTAGCCCTCTATTGGATATGGAATTGGTGAAAATCTTTTCCCATTTTAGGCAGCCTTTTGTCATATTGATGGTGTCTGTTTTCTTAGGGAAGATTTTTAGTTTCATTAGGCCACATTTATTAATTGTTGATATTAGTGGCTATGGTACCATTGTTCTCTTCAGGTAGTGATCTCCTTTACCAATGTATTCAAGGCTACTCCTCAATTTCTCTTCTATTAGATTCAATGTATCTGGTTTTATGTTGAGGTTTTTTATTCACTTGGACTTGAAATTTGTGCAGGATGATAAATATAGATCTATGTACATTCTTCTACATGCAGATATCCACTTAGACCAGCACAATTTGCTGAAGATACTTTCTATTTCAGTGAGTATTTCTGGCTTCTTTATCAAAAATTAGATGCCCATAAGTGTGTGGATTTGTGTCTGGGAATTTGATTTGATTCCATTGATTGATGTATCTGTTTTTATGGCAATACCATGTTTTGTTTTGTTTTAGTTTAAAATACTATAGCTCTGCAGTACAACTTAAAATCAGGGATGTTGATAGTTCTTTTGTTGGATTCTCTCAAAAGTTTTCTAAGCATCTAATGTGGGTTTATAGGGTGGATTACATGGACTGGTTTTTATATGTTGGACAACCCTGCATTCCTGTAATAAAGCCTACTGGATATGAGTGGATGATCCTTTTGATATGATTTTGGATTTAGTTCTCTAGTATTTTATTGAATATTTTTGCATCAGTATTCATGAGGGAAATAGATCCATAATTCTCTGTGTTGAAACATTGTGTGTTTTTTTTTTAAATCAGGAGAACTGTGGCCCCATAAAATGAATTTGGTGAAATTCTTACTCTTTATATTTTGTTTAATAATTTGAGATATATCGGTGTTAGCTCTTCTTTGAATGAATGGTAGAATTTTTCATTAAAACCATCTGGTCCTGGGCTTTTTTTGTTCCGGGGGAATTTACTCTCTTGTTGCTATAAGTCTATTAAATCATTTTCCTTGTCTTGATTTGTCTTTGGTAAGTGGTATCTATAGAGAAAATTATCCATTTCCTTTACATTTTCCAATTTCAATTCATGGTCAGGGAACTAATGTTGTAATTTATTTAAAAATACTATGATGAGAAGTCACACCATGCAAGAGGGCTCACATGGATGGTTATTAGAAGAAGGAGGAGAAGGGACAGAAAAGTGTCCCTTTTGAAAGTAGTCTTTTAAAGTATGACCTAATTATTCTTTGGATTTCCTTCGTGTCTATTGTTTTGTCCCCATTTATAGTTCTGATTTTGTTAATGAGAATATTCTTTCTTCAGGTTTGGCTAATTTGGGTAAGGGTTTATCTATCTTGATTTTCTCAGAGGACCAATTCTTGTTTCATTGATTCTTTGTATTGTTCTCTTTGTTTCTATTTTATTGATTTTAGCCCTCAGTTTGATTATTTCCTGCCATCTACTCCTCTTTGGTGTGCTTTTTTTCTCTAGAGCTTTCAATTGTGCTGTTAAGTTGCTTATATGAGATCTCTTCGTTTTCATTTGTTTTCCATGTAGGCCCTTAATGCTGTGCACTTTTTTGTTAGCACAGCATTCATTTTGTCCTAAAAGTTTGAGTACACTCTGTATTCATTTTTATTGAATTCTAGAAAGTCTTTAATTTCTTTATTTCTGCCTTGACCTAGTAGTCATTCAGCAGAGAGTTGTTCAGTGCCCATGCATTTATAGGCTTTTGATTGTGTCTGTTGTTGAAATCCAGCTTTACTCCAAGATGGTCTGATAGATGTAAAGGTTTTTTTTGCTTTGTTTTGTTTTGTTTTTAGTTTTCTTGTATCTGTTGAGACTTGCTTTGAAATCTAATTGATCATCTATTTTGTAGAAAGTTCTATGAGGTGCTGACAAGAAGGCATATTCTTTTATGTTTGGGTAAAATGTTATGTAGAGATCAGATAGGTTCATTTGTTTTATAACATTTGTTATCTCCAGTATTTCTCCTTAGTTTTTGTCTGGATGACCTGTCTTTTGGTGAGAGTGGGGTATTAAAATATCCCATATCTATGTGTGAAAGATAATGTATGATTTAAGCTTTAGTAATATTTCTTTTATAAACATGGGTATCCTTGAGTTTGAGTCATAGGTATTAAGATTTAAAACATCACTCTGATGGATATTTTCTTTGATGAGTATGAAAATTTTGATAACTTTTGGTTACTTCTGAGATAAATTTGCTTGGAAAATTCTTTTTTTAATTCTTTACTCTAAAATGATATCTATCTTTGAGGTTGAGGTATGTTTCTTGAATGCAGCAGAAAGTCAGACTCCTTTATATCCATCCTATTAGTCTGTATCTTTTTATTGGGGAATTGAGTTAATTGATATTGAGAGATATCAATGACCAATGATGGTTAAATCCTGCTATTTTGTTATTGTTTTTGTTGTGGGTGGTTGTGGTGATGTGTGCATGTGTGTAGCTCCCTTCTTTATGTCTTTCTGGTGTGAGATTAGTTTTTCTGTGTATAGCCTGTATTGGCTTCTATGTTCCCATGTCTACAGCACATCTTGCTCAAACCCTTCTGGCTTTTAGAGTCTGCACTGAGAAGTAAGGTGTAATTCTAATAGAAATGACTTTATATGTTACATTGTATTTTTCCTTTGCATCTATTAATATTCTTTGTTCTGTGTGTTTAGTCTTTTTTATTATTATGTGGCAATGGGACTTTCTTTTCTGGTCCAGTCTATTTGATGTTCTGTAAGCTTCTTGTACCCTTGTAGGTGTCTCTTTAAGTTAGGAAAATTTTCTTCTATGACTTTGTTAAAATATTTTTGTGGCCTTTGAGCTGGCATTCTTTATTTTTCTTAGGTTTGGTCTTTTCATAATATTCCACATTTCCTGGATGTTTTGTGTCAGGAATGTTTTAGATTTAACATTTTCTTTGACCAAAGAATCTATTTGTTCTATCTTATTTTCAATGCCTAAGATTCTCTTCCATCTCTTATATTCGTCTAACGAAGTTTGCCTCTGTAGCTTCTATTTGCTTACTGAGATTTTACATTTCCAGAATTCCTTCAATTTGTGTTTTCTTTTGCTTTGTTTACATTTTCTGGTCTTGACTAGTTTTATTCTTTTACTTCAACGTTTTTTTTTTCTTGTAGGTATTGATTATTTTCTCCAATTTTTACCTTTCTTTTCTTTGATTCCATCAAGGGAATTATTCATATCCTCTTTAATAACCTCTATCATCTTCATAAAATTTATTTTAAAGTTGTTTTATTTTGTTTCAGCTGTTTTAGAATATTCATGGCTTGCTGTGGTAACATAACTGGAATTTGGTGTTATATATTACCTTGGATGTTGTTGATTGTTTCATTACACTTGAGTCTAAGAATCTGTGTTTGGGGTCATTACGGGTTCAGATGCCAATTTCTGAGTTTTTCTTTGTTGGACTAGTGTTTTCTTCCTGGTTTATTTAGTTCTTCTCTGGTTTGGCTGGTGTGGTCTCTTCTATATCCAGGAGGTATTTGTCCAAGTTGGGGACTGGGAGAAGGTGCAGAGGGGATGAATGGGGAGAGGATACAGAAGACCAAAAGGGGGGTCTGGCAGGAAGCCTACCTGTATTTCTGATGACCAGTGTGGCCTCTGATAGTTCAAAAGGTCTCCACTTTACAAAGTGTGCTTTCCTTAAGAAGACAAAAATCTGCATATCTATAATACTTTGATGTTTTCACTACAGAGTAGTCACTTCTCTAATAAATCTCAGTAGTTTCTATTTTGTTACAATACAGAACAATCCTTTTTAAATTATCAAGACAAACAAATACTTTGGAACACTCTGAACTATTTGCAGAAATATAAACACACTCTCAAAATGTAATCTTAGGTGTTCCAACACTTTAGGTTCTGTGTGTATTTGTCAGATATGTAATAGAATAATCATTGATTGAGTGCAATTTCAGCAGATCACACGATCATCTTCCTACACATTTTCTTGTGAACAAGGCAATATAAAATGGTTTTAAGTTGAATTATTCACTATTTAGCATCTCTTTGTGCTCACTGCACAGCAAAGTGAATTATACAAGTAGTGACTGTCAGCATTCTGTCAGAAAGGAACACTGAAAATATGACAAGGAAGAACATTGAGTAATCACACTCTAAATGATGGAATCAATTCTTCCAGTTTTTAAAGCATGTAGAAATGACAGAACTGTCTGAACATAGTTGTATACATTGAGAATATCATAGTGATGATACTACTTGTGATTTTTAAATGAAATAAAAATGATTAATTGGACAATCCAGTATTAGTCTACACATTTAAAATCATATATTGTACTAGTTGGTTTTATGTCCATTTGTCATGAAATAGCGTCATCAGAGAAGGAGTCTCAATTGAAAAAAATGCCTCTATGAGATCTAGCTATGAAGCACTTTCTCAATAAATGACCAGTGAGAGAGGATCAGCCTATGGTGGGTGGGGCTATCACTGGGCTGGTATTCCTGGGTTCTGTAAGAAAGAAGGCTGATCAGCAATGGGGAGCAAGCCATTAAGCAGCAACGCTCCATGGCTTCTGCATCTGCTCCCAAATCTAGGATTCTGCCCTGTTTCAGTTCCTGTCCTGACTTCCTTCACTGATGAACAGTGCTGTGGAAGTATAAGGTGAATAAACCCATTCCTCCCCATCTTGATTTTTGCTCATGATATTTCATCACAATAATAGAAACTCTAATTAAGACTTCTATTTACATTACTTGATAACTTGTAATACCTGTCAAGTCATACTCTTTTCGTTTATTCCTTTGGCAAATGTCATTCATTTATCTTTTTAGAAGTGCATGGTAGTCTTATCAAACAGTATCAATTATATTACACATATTAATTATTTTTTGGTGCAGTACAATTTTAAGGACACTGAATTTTAAACCAGTAGAATGAATTAGGTAGGATGGTGGGTATATTTGAATGAACCATGATTTGACCTCACTATGAAAAACATCTATACAGCATTGGCATTGTGCATGATAATGAAAGTTAAATCAATAAATATGGTAGGATATGTATTTCAAAGATGGATTAAGTATACCTATTAAACAAATAAATCATAAAGCATACATATGTAATAATAGTCTTAAATGTACATATAAATGAGACTGGAGAAATGGTTCAGCGGTCAAAAGCACTGGTTGCTCTTCTAGAGGACCTGGCTTCGATTCTTAGAATTCATATGGTGGCTCACAATCATCTGTAACTCCAGTCCTGAGAGCTATGACACTCTCCCCTAGTACCTGCAGGCACCAGTCACAGACATGGCGCACAGTTAATGTTTTTCAGGCAAAACAACCATACTTATAAATAAATAAAAAATTTAAAATGTACATCTATACATAAATACAAATAGATACTTAAGTTTTACTCATGTGTGTATTCAAAGGGCTTGAAACATTATGGCCTCCATAATTGTAATTATAATTATTGAACAATCTTTCTTATCTCAATGGCTTTATGCTTTCTTAGTTTCAACTCAAATGACATTTCTGTTTACCAAAGTCAGTGAAGATGGAAAAATGCAATGTTAATGTACATTTGTACATGGAGCACATGTGAACAGCTATTTATGATACATTTTCCTACAAAATTTGAATTTTTTACGAGTGGATATTTTCACATATATTTTCTTATTGTTCAAAGATTGTCCATATTCTAATAAGAAACTAATAATTAAACAAATTGCAATTTCCTCATTTAGAAAACTTGATATGCCAGATAGTTTGAAATTATGCATTTCTATATTAGTTATTTGATAATTTCACACAATAAGTTTTGATTATATTCACCCCTCCATCTTCTTAAATATACTTCTCCTTCTCTTTCAATAAAGCTTTATATATAGATTACTCCAATCAAAGCCAATCAAGGCCAATTTGCTCTGGCCATATATTAATATGAATTTGATAGAAGAGAAAACAGGATATGCACTTGAACCCATTGGCACAAGAATGGATTTTCTGAACAAGACTCTACTAACTCAGGAACTAAGACCAGCAATTAGTAAAATGGCTTCATATAATTAAAACTTTCTGTATAGCAAATGAC
>PVIU01035419.1:0-10330 GCA_004026605.1 Ondatra zibethicus | reverse complement strand
AAGTTAGGACCGTGAGGGGCTGGTCCACCTACTGAGACAGTGTGCCTGAACTAATGGGAGCACACCAATCCACCTGGCCTGGGACTGAATGAGCATATGATCAAACCAGACTCTCTGAATGTGGCGGCGAAAGTTGGCAGATGGAGAACCCACAAACAATGACACCAGGACCTATCTCTTCTGCATGTATTAACTCTTTAAGCAATCATTTTCAATGGCAATTTAAGAATTCCAGGATGTCATGTCTCCTAGGACCAGAATATTCCCTCAGGTCCAATTTTAGAGACCGATAATTAAAATCTACCATTCTAGCTATTAGTTTTAGAGGTTGCTGACTGTGGGAAGTGGGAGGTACTAGCTGAAACATGCTTCAAACCTTCTAATCTGCAATGTCATCTAACACAGCAGTAATAAGCATCCAAGCAGAGTTTCAGTATGTTTTATTCAGTAAGTATTATTTTCTTGTATGGTATGACAATTACCTTACCTCACTCACAAGAAGGTTTTGGGGTAAGAAAATAGTTACCAGCTACTTTTTGTATAGTGGCTACTTGAGATTTTAAACTGATTCTAGAGAGATTCGTATAAAATAATTTACCTAAAGATGGATGCCTCAAGAAAAATGCAGTTCACAGAACACAACAAAGAGCCTAAGGAAAACGAACAGTTTCAGAGCTCCATTTTGAAGGGTGAGTACGCATTCAATATTGTTAGTTTACAATAAATAAAAGTGCTTTTAACTTAGAATGCTTTAGACAAACCTTACAATCAGAAGCCTAAACCATTTGCTCCCTAAAAGATAGAATTTTAACCTGTGATTTAGTTTACCATCTCTTTATTTGATCTTTAGTTGGCATATATAATATTATGTATTATATTATACATTTAGGAATATAACGTGGATGGAAATTATTTTGGGAAGCAATTCTGTATTAAGTTAGAGCATATTAATAACTTGCATGCTTTTGTAAACTTTGTTGCAATCTCCAGATAGCCAAAGCAAGAATAAAATGCACGCATTTTGGAGAATACATTCTTTCCAAAGAAGTTTCAAAACAGTATGATTGTAAAGCATGAAATTATACGTTGTTTTCCGAATAGAAGCACTGAGGTTATCTGGCCCAGAATCTTTTGGCATTTTAATTTTGAAGGTATATGTACTTAATATATTATTACAGATGGAAATACTCTACCAGTCATCCAGTTGCTATGGCGATATTGTCAGGTAGCTGATTTCTCTGACTTGTGTAGCACTTAATTTAAAAAGCCAATTTCAACAGATATCAATATGAATGCTGTGAGTTTCTGATTGTGTGTTTTCACTTGACAGGTTGTTACATGCATTAGCACAATCTTACAGTAAACAATGTTTCAAAATGCAAAGTTTAGGCATGCTTTATACTGCATGTGTTTAAAAATGACCACTTCTTTTGACATCTTATGATTCTTTTAGCAGTATTGACTAAATGATTCACTGGTAATATTGTTGAACACATCCAGTTTACTGGCATTGTGGTTATGTTACGTATACAATGTAATAAAGTAAAAATGGCAGTATGTGTGTTTATATTTATATTTCACAAAGGATTCTGGTGAATCTGTCGAACATGTCGAAGTTAAAAGAGCATGCTATAATGGTTATATATGCACACATTTTTGTAAATAAAATATATAGAATTGTATAGACTATATGAAGCAAAGATTGAAATACAGAGCAAATGGGGGTTTCCTCTTCAAGAGATGAGAAAAGAAAAGGTGAGCTTTACTTTCTTACACGAGCTTCTGAACATGTCCACCATTCTAAATATCACATTTGTGGGGGAACAGACAAAGGCTGAGTGATAGTGTGTTGTTGGCATGAACAAGGCCATGTCAAAGATCCCAGTGCCAGAGAGTCACGGTGGCACCTGCACTGGGTCAGGTATAAGAGGATTGTCAAAGTCTTCCCTTGGTCTGAGTAGATATGTTGTTGAGAGTGTGTGCAGGAAGCATCTACCACAGATTCTTCCTTTTGGATGACAGCAGCCTGAGACTGCTTTCATAGAGAACCCTCACATGTATTAACTAACCTGCTTCTTCCTGCTCCATGATGTACATAAATAAACATGATGTATATAAATAAACAGGTTTGGGGGCTGGTGCTGTTCCATCACCATCAGAGAATATGGGCCACCTGATCCCAATATTTTTGTATGTGTATCTGTTTTTTTTTTTTAATTCACTGTTGCCCCAGTAGGGTAAATCCCAAAGCTGTGCAGGTCATAAAAACTATTGACGAGTTTGGTTTAAAAGGTACAGTCACTTTTATATACCGCATGAAGAGCATGCTTTTGACTTTCTATAGCCTAAAAGTCTATAGTTCTTCTTTAGAACTCCCTACAGAGAAGCAGCAGCCATGCCACAGGCTCTTAATTAACTGATCATAAATTCCTCATCATAAAAACAATCTCATGAAGCACTTCACGGTGGCAGCAAAGGCCCGCCCTGAAAACCTGTAGCTGCCCGAAGGCATAGTGGAATCCAGAGTAACAAATACAATTCATAATCTTTAATTTCAAGTTTGAGTCTTTTATATGATCCAGTATGCGAGGAAGCATAGAATCCCAGAAAAATCTTCAAAAACTCCGGATGGGCAAGGCTAGCAAAGGAGCCAGAGAGTGTACTCCCAAGTGTATATAGCATTGAGCTGTTTTTGCATGCCAGGGTTCTCTTGACACTGAACAATTCCTATCTCATGGGGTTTTTGTATTGATAAGGGAGCTATTAATAGTTTGGAGTGACAGCTTACTATGATCCTGATAGTTTCTCAAAAGAAAAAAAAACTGATACAATGAAAGGAAAATATTCTGTAGAAAATGAAATATGCATAGAATTCAATTTAAGCAGTAAAGTATGAAGGGGGCCTGTGAGGAACATGACGCCAAGCCTGAACACCTGGGGTTTGATCATGGAGCTACATGGTTGGAGGATGAGAACTGACTTCTGAAGGTTGTCTTCTGATGTCCACATTAGAGCCATAACAGACACATACATATATGTACACTCACAGACAATTAATAAATAAAGCAAACACTTAATGAGATACAAAAAGATTTTTAAATGATGTATTGAATCTAGTGCTGCTGATGAATGTTAACGATCTCTTTCACTCTAGCCACATGCCTCTAGCCTCAGAATTAATTATTTTCCTCAAAAGCATAACATTGGTTTCCACTCAATCAAATATGTTCTGCTTCTGTCATTGGTGTAAAAAGAAAATCTTCTGTCCATAATAAGTTATTTATCACTTTCATCTTGTGATAGAACCATAAATACATACATATGTTTATACATGTCACCATTACATACACATGGATCCCATGTTGTGAATCTATTCCAACATTTGCCTTCAAATATTGATTAGTAAACAAAGTAGTTTCTCAGCTGTGCTGATGAAGGTAAACTATTTTACCTTAGTTTGTCATTAAGGTCCCTTTATTTTCTATGTAAATAAACCTGTGAATAAATTGATACAAGAAATAATTAGTCTAAAGCATCTACATCATATCAGTAATATATAACCAAATCTTTAATGTATTTTTAAAGCATTTTTTCTAACTTTTTTCTCTTGTTATTTGAAAATTTATTTTTAGCACTGGTTGTCTAACTACATATACACAGAAGTGTAGAAAACTAAGAGAGAGAGAAAGAGAGAGAGAGAGAGGAATAAAGATTAAGACACAGTGTTTAACTTACCCTGCATCAACCCTCTGGTTGTTACCATATTTCAAACATAATCTGTCTTTAATGTTCATTCAATTAAAATGTACAAGGGCCTTCTTTAAATTATGAAGACTAAGAAAATGAAAATATTTCATTGACTTCTTGAAAAAATGAAGAATCAGTCATCATTTCCTTCGAATATGTTTCCCGCTTATTTACATTGGTAGTTGTTTGGAAATCACACACCACACAAACACGCACACACTAGTCACCCCCAACAAAAAAATAAACAGGCACATGTTTTTCAGTATTACATTAAATTGATTCTCCTTTTGTATTTTGATTAATCATGTATCCATATATAACATGATATAAAAACTCAGTAATTTAAAACAGCAATGTTTACTATTAAAATGTAACTGTGTCTCTTCTTCTTTCTTACCTTCTTTCAAGGCCTCCCATGTCCTCCTCTCACTCCCTCTCAAACAGATGACCTCCCTTCATGGGCCCTTTATATACATTTGATTTTCTGGTTCCTCCATGCTGTGTATTCATTCTGAATATTTAGAGCTAGGAACTACAGACAAGAGAGACATTCAGGGTTTAACTTTTGGGAGTATGGGTTACTTCATTTAATACACTCTTTTCTAGTACCATATATTTACCTTCAAATTTATTATTCTACTTGTCTTTGCGGATAAGTAATGTTATATTGTGTATGTGTACCACATTTTTATCATGCAGTTCATCTGTTGGAGAATGCTTAGAGTGTTCCCATTTCACAGCTGTAGTGGACAGAACAGTGGTTCACATAGCAGCAGTTCACTTCCACTCATAGTCTCGCATGAGCTTCAGCCTTTACACAAGCTTTTGTTCAATGTGAAGCTCTCCTCGTGGCTCACAGGGGAAAGACTCACCTTCTAAGTTCATCATTTGCTCCCTCTCTTGTGTGCTTCTCTGTAAGCTTACTGTAGATCATAGACATTCACAGTATGGCAGCAGAGTCTCTCCAGATCAGAAAGTGGGGAAAAGACAAAAAAGAATATTTTTTTTAAATCAGAAATTCATCCCACTGCTGATTTAAATAAATAAGTTTCTAGTGGTTACTAAAATCAAACAACATTCAACTCATACTCAAGAGGTAAGGAATCAATTTCCAGCTCTCAAAGAATGAGATTCTAAGAGTAGTGGACATATTTATACTAGTACATGCATTTTCAGAAGAATTTATATAGTTCCTATTCTAGCAATTTATTAAAAAATTGCAATGTATGTTCACTATTATAAGAACCTACACAAATAAGTATCTTGCTATCATATATATAGTACTGCTAGCTACTAAGCTAACTTAAATTGAATGATGTACTGATTATTTAATGTGCTTGTGCTGATTCATTCATTCATCCAATGCCCTTCTGTATCAATATCTTAGATATTACTTCTGCAATACACCCAAACATGCCAGATTTACTTCTCTCTCCCCGTTTCACTTATAAAAACATTATTACTTAAAGTAAACATCATTTTATTTTCTATACTTTTGGGGTACTAACGTTTTCACTATTTACTTGTTTAATAACATAGCTTATTTAATGTGTATGCCCACCGTAAGTATTGGTGATAGGCTGAATTGAAAATTAAAATGTAAGTCTACCTTATCCAAGAAGAATGTCTTCCCAGAATCCAGTGGATGTTTGAAATGACAGAATACTGAAATGTATTTAATATTACATTTTTTTTCTTTTTTAATTTATTTTTATTGCTTTATAAATAATACCATTCAAAATTTCCACTTCCTCCCCTTCTCCCATTTCCCTCCAGCTCCCAGATTAACCATCCCCCTCTCCCCCTCCAGTCCTAAGAGAGGGGAGGGTACCCTGCCCTGTGGGAAGTCCAAGGCCCACCCTCTTCCATCCAGGCTCAGGAAGATATGCATCCAAATAGACTAGAATCCCAAACAGCCAGTACATGAAGTAGAGACAAATCCTAATGCTTTATCATTGACTTCCCATTCAGCCCCAATTGTCAGCCACATTCAGAGGGTCCAGTTTGATCACATGCTCATTTAGTTCCAATCCTGCTGGATTTGGCGAGCTTCCATTAGCTCAGGCACACTGTCTCAACTGGTGGACCAACCCCTCGCGGTCCTGACTTCCTTGCTCATATTCTCCCTCCTTCTGCTCTTCAACTGGACCTTGGGAGCTCAGTCCAGTGCTCTGATGTGGGTCTCTGTCTCTATCTCCATCTGTCGCCGGACTAACGTTCTATGGTGATATTCAAGATAGTCATCAGTCTGACTAAGGGACAAGGCTAGTTCAGGCATCCTCTCCTACACTGTCCAGGGTCCTAGCTGGGGACATTCCCATGAATACCTGGGAATTCCTCTAGAGCCAAGCCTCTTGCCAAGCCCAAAATGGCTCCCTTAATTAAGATATCTTCTTCCCTGTTCCCATATCCGTCCTTCCTCCATTTCAACTATCTCACTCCCTGAAACTCTCCCCCAACCCTCCCCTTCTCCCTTCTCTCTCCCCTTCTCCCCACCCCACCCCACCCCCATGCTCCTAACTTTTGCTTGGTGATCTTGTCTGCTTCCAATTTCCAGGAAGATCTATGTATGGTTTTTCTTTGGGTTTACCTTATTATTTAGCTTTTCTAGGATCACAAACTATAGGGTCAATGTCCTTTGTTTATGGCTAGAATCCACTCTTGAGTGAGTAAATACCATATTCGTATTTTTGGGTCTGGGTTATCTCACTCAGGATAGTCTTTTATATTTCTATCCATTTGCATGCAAAATTCAAGATGTCATTGTTTTTTACCACTGAGTAGTACTCTATTGTGTAGATGTGCCACACTTTCTTTATCCATCCTTTGGTTGAGGGGCATCTAGGTTGTTTCCAGGTTCTGGCTATTACAAATAATGCTGCTATGAACATAGCTGAACAAATGCTTTTGTAGTACGATTGGGCATCTCTTGGATATATTCCCAAGAGTGGTATTGCTGGATCCTGAAGTAGGTTGACTCCCAATTTTCTGACAAATATATATATATACTATAAGTAGAATTTTAAAGTATATATATATAAGAAGAGATTACTACTATCTAAAAATAAAATGAAACTGTTAGGCAATATACTGATGCCATGATAGTTGCTCTAACAAAGTAGACAATGCTAGATGTAAATTACAGAGATGGTGAGCGATTCCATAATAATCCTGAGAAGTGCACATCTTAAAACATACCAATTGTTTATTTTTGGAATTTCCCACTTAACATTTTTGGCCTGTGTCTCATCTTGGGAAAGGAAGGTGGACATTTCAGAGAAGGAAACACAGATAAGTGAGTGCTAGAATTCTAAAGCCAAGAACAATACTTACTATTTCCTCCATCTCATAGGGAGTATTCTTGAATAATTGGCATTCAGACATTCATTTGAGCTAAAGGCAGCCTGAGATACACTTTTTTCTATAATTTGTTTTTCTTTATTCCATGTGAAGCTGCTTGATGTTTACAATTTATACACACACACACACACACACACACACACACACACACACTAAGCCAAATTTTTAATATGCAGGCATTTGTCCCATTTGTAACGTCTTAGACTGGTGTTAGTAACTATACTGGTTTTGACACCAAAGCCTGCCTAATGCTCTTTTTCATGGTTGAGTAAGGCTAAAAGTATTCACATCAATTTCCTTTTGCCACCAAATGATCTAGGTCATGACAAACCACAAGGCAAGTTACTAGACCATTACTAAACTACCATCACATAAGGATAAGTTAGTAAGTTTGACCTTTTAAACCAAACTGTGAAATGTTCTTTTGATTAAAGTCTACAGCAGTCCCCAGAGATCGCCAGTGCTGAATGCTAGGGATTTAACATAACACTGAGATCTTGGCAGATAAATGTACCTTTACTCATAAGCTTTCCAACTCACACACAGTTTTAAATTCTGTTCTCTGTAGAATCACCATTCTGGGCTAGTTTTATTTTGAAGGCAGTTGCATTCTTTCCAAGGTGAAGACTCATGCCCAGGGAAGCCAATTTAATCGAAGGAAGTAAAGGCTTTACTCTTTTTTAGAAAATTAGCTCTTTAAGGATAAATAGTACAATTTATCCTTTCAAGCTAGATTTCTGGCCAGATTTGAACAGTTTTCTGTATTCTCTGTAAAGTGTTGCTCTTGACTCTTTATTTTTTTCATATTTCATAGTTCAATTAGGTTTTCAGAAATCTAATTATGCTGCTTCAGCTAACATTTAATTCTAATCCTGCACATGTTTACGCACATACACACACACTGACACACTTATGCTTTTTGCTTTAGTGAAAACATTAGAGACACAGAAAACAAGCTTTGTAGCCTTTTAAACATTTTATCTTCTGCAAAGGCATAGAAAAAGCAAATAAATGTGGCTCACTCTTTCTAACTTTGGAAATTTCCTTTTTAGTCTTTAATATCTTTAGCTATTCAAAAGTTACAAAATATTTTGGGAAAATTTATTGACATATTGGTGATATTATATGCTATTTGTTTATGTGTAGGCTGTTTGCATTTCTCATGTTACAAAAAACAATTGAATTGGGGACCTGGAGAGATGGTTAAGCAATTAGGAATACTAGTTATTCTTCAAATAACAGCTCTTCCTGAGGACCAAGGTTCAATTCCCAGCATCTACGTGGCAGGTTACAACTGTGTATATCTCCATTGCTAGGGGATCCAGCATCCTCACACAGACATACTTGCAAGCAAAACACTGATGCACATCAAATTTAAAAGAAAAATCTGTTGAAAAATAGAAATGAGATCCATTAAGATGTTTAAAAAGTAGAAAAATACTGAAACAAACAATACTTTTAAAAATATTTTAATTAAAGAAAATATTTAAATAGAAGAGGATTTTATTAAGATATTTTATAAAACATATAGAAATTAATATGATTCTGTCAAATAGGAAATACAAATAGAGAATCTCATACTTTGCCTGTAAATGTGTTAGAATAGCTTTTATTATTCATTATTTAGTGTGTACTTTGGAAAAAGTTTGTCAATTTATCCCTGAATAAACTAGCTTAAGTATAAAGATGAGAAAGAGGATTTTGTTGGCTGTTAAATCGAGAAAAAGGAAGAAAGAGGCAAAAAGAAAGAAAGAGAGAGAGAGAGAGAAAGAGAAAGAAAGAAAGAAAGAAAGAAAGAAAGAAAGAAAGAAAGAAAGAAAGAAAGAAAGAAAGAAAGAAAGAAAGCCTACCTAGGTATCTATGTAAAGTTTGCTCTTTAAGGGTAGAAGATGATCTAAATTCAGGACAATGTTTTGGATGCTTTACTGCAAACATCGTAAAATGTAACTACTTTTAAATGTTATTTGAAGTCTTTCAAGGAATAATTTCATAATCACTAAGTTATATTATTTGGAGAATTCTATAACATTATTTGTTTTAACAAATAATGATGTATATATGGCTAGCTGACTGTGATGTAACTATATGTCATCTGGTTTATGGTTATCTGGAATCTTCACATTTAAAATATTCCAAGAAATATATTTTTTCAAGTAGGAGTGATTTTTAAATATGTTTTCTTGGATATAATGGTAGTCTCTGCAATTTCTTTTACTTTTTCTCAAGTAATAATGTTTAAATTATTTGAAACTTAGTAGTAAATTTGTAGGGCAAAAATAAATGTAATAATAATGAATTTTTTCTCATTTTTATTATTTTTTGAGAATATTATACATTACATTTTATCATATTCTCACCAACTTTTCTGATCAAGTTTGACTAATGCATTTATCTATAGATATAACAATAAGTTATTAGGTTTAAATTTAATACTATGCCCCTTTGAAGAGTAATAGCAGTAGATTGTTGATCACTTTAGCAATATCATGTACCTATCTCATGAAGTGAGCCTTACATCCAACCAAAATGTGGTTGCTTATTCTCAGAACATTCGTGCCACGATTGTGTCAGTATATCTTGTAGGTAAATCAATATTATAGAATGGAGTATTTCTAACTGTGTGACATTGATGATTACTTTTATTCTCCAATAGTAAAGTACCTTCCAGTATTATGAATATCAGTCAGTAGGACATATGATACTATATGGACACTAGCTTAATTTATTTCAAGTTCAGTTTGTTAAGTAAGGCATGTTTTCAGCAATAGAGCCTTCCATTGGTTTATGGAAATTAACCAACAGCCTTGACATTAGCCTGTGATGCTTACAGCATCTATGGGACCCCTTTGACCAATGACTCAACAGGATGTGGCCCATTTCTAGTATGGAAGTTTTACTTGGTGGAGTTAGATGTCTAGTTGGGACATTGTCTCCCCATTGAATGATAATTCAATTTAAATTCCTTTCATATATAGGAAGCTTATACAGTTGCAGGTCAACATGTGGCTTGTCAAAAGGCCAATAGTATTATTTGCCCTTTCCCACATTTTCTCCTTTACCCTGCCCTCTATCTCTGTTCCTATTTAATTCACCTAACTCCTCTATCTCTTTATCCCGTTACATTCTCTTTCCCTTTCTTGGAAGATATCTCTTATTTGTTACAATGAGGGGCTCGGGCTGCGTTCCCGGCGCCGGGCCCCTTGTTCTGTCCCACCCGGCTCCC
>PVIU01035418.1:0-10298 GCA_004026605.1 Ondatra zibethicus | reverse complement strand
AAAGGTGTGGCAGGGCAGGAGATAGGATTGTGGATAGGGCTGCCTAGAAAGGCCTAGGATAGTAGAGAGGGCTGCCTAGAAAGGCCTATCAGCCAGCCTCCTGGGAAGATGGGATAGAGTGACTTCCTGGAGGAGAAACCGCCTGTGTCTACTTGAAACAAGGTGAAAGCAACATGTAACATGAAAGAAGTGGGGACATATGATTCTGGCCAATGGACTCCCTGGTGACCTGTATGGAGAGCCTGAAAAGAGCAGTCTGGTGTGATGCAGGAAGTGAACAACCCCACAAACAATAGGATAGGCCTCTGAGCCCTGGGTTGCTCCATCCTAAGAGGACACGGGAGAGAGGGATACAAATTTTCTATTTGGATTCTAGAAAACAACCAAGCTTCTGGAGATGGCTTTTCCAAAGCACTAAGAAACAGAGGCAGAGGGCTGGAGGCAAAGGTGAAGGAAACCATGTCCCAAGGACCAGGGCCTGTGGCTCAAGCACTCTGAGCCTTGGCCTCTTCAGTTCCTCTTTAGCGATGGGAAATGAGTAAGAACTTCATGCATTCATATGTCAGGAGCAATGGCAGCATCCTGGCTAAGGGACTTAGGAATGACTATAGCCTTGAATAAGGACAAATGACACCTCTGATCTCAGTTTCTTCACTATAAAAGGAAGAAGACAATACCCCCCCACACACACAATCCATAGAATTATGGAGAGAACTGATAAATGAAATGTATGAGTCACCTGAGTCATGAATTAATGGCGGAAACAGTAGTAGCAGAAGTAGCTGTGGTCAGGAGTGCTGATGGCTGCAGGGGTACTGGTCCTTTAAAGGCAATGAGTGGCCCTTGCTGTAAAGCAAGTGGCCAGTGAAAAAGGACTGCAGCGGTAGCTGGGAGAAGTCAGGAAAACTAGACATGACCAATCTGAGCAACAAGCACCAACAAGACTTCGGGACTACTGGGTGTGCTGGGCTAGGGAGATGCCAGCGATAAGGATGCCACATATTTTCCTGAAACAACCATGAATACCCAGAGGGAACTGAGGAAGAAGAGCAAATTTGTAGGAGAACATAAGCAACGCCCTCACAGACAGCTGGCCATGAGCCTCCTTTGAGGCATCTAGGGAAGATGTCCATTTCAAAGTGCCTTGCAGATGCCTGGAATTCAGGCTAAAAAAGACAGATTTAGAAGTTGTCAACAGACGGACGTCAAACTGGAGGCACTGGTAGGGAGAGTTACATCACCCAGAAAGACTATGCACAAATGAAAGGAGCAGAAAAGACGGTGAGCGGGGGCTGGAGATGGGCCCCGGGAGCTGCCATCATGGAGGCAGACACTGTACAGACTCAAAAAGTATCTGGTAATGGGAAATCAATGAGAGTGAGAGGCTGAGTCCTCGGGGGCTGGGGCAGCCCTGGCTTAAGAGGCTCAGGGACAAGGGAGAACTTCAGAAGGAAGAGACAAGCTGCCTATACCGTTAGAGGCAAATCAAAGTTAACAGTAAGCAAAGCCACTTGACTAAGACAGAAGGCGGTCCTTGGGCCAGCTGTGGTGGGGTCTGACATCAGTTTATTGTGGCTGAAAGAAGTATGTCTTATGGGTGGAGAAAGACCTGGGAAAAACAGAAAGGAAAAGAAAAAGATAGGATGGTACCCAAGATACATGGCAGAAAATGAGGAGCTTTGGTTTGGGTAGAAAAACAAAATGGCGGTAGCTACTTTAAACAGAGGAGAAAGATTTCAATTTACAGGCAAGTTAGATTGAAAGTGTGCATGGAAGAACAGGCTCTGACCTCTACCTCAGTTTGAACTGGCGATCCTGCCTCCAGGAATCTCAGAATGAGACTGTGTCTGAGAGCTGTCTCCTCCTGTTTTATAATCCTCTCTAGGGCTGGGATTAAAGGCGCGCACCACTGGGATTAAAGGCATGCACCACCCGGTTTCTATGCAACTGGTGTGGCTACTGGGATTAAAGGTGCATGTTACCACTGCCTGGTCTGTAAAACTGGCCGGTGGGGCTGTTTTACTCTCTGATCTCCAGGCAAGTCTCCAACAAGTATGATCCCTACAACACAGAGGGGCAAAAAAAAGGAGACTCAAGAGATCAAAGGAATTGTCTAATCTCATACACCATTGCTAAATGAAGGGCAACAGTAAAAATGCAAGTTATTCCAGCCACAGAGTACAAGTTCCTAACCTTGGTTCCCCCTATTTACCACACCTCCAAAGGGAGGTGTGATTATTACTATGCCCATTACTGTGACAAAATATTTGACTAAAAGCATCTTCGGGCTTACTCTGGCTCACAGTTTGAGGAGGCACAGTCCACTGTGGTGGGAATATGAAGTGACGAAGTGACTGGTCTCACTGCTGCTGAGTTAGGAAGTAGAGAAAGGTGAATGCTGGCATTCCCGTCGCTTTCTGCTTTTTATTCAGCCCAGGACCCTAGATGTCCAGGTTCAGATAGAGTCTTCCCACCATCTGTTAAATCTCTCTGGAAACAACCTCACAAGACACTCCAATGAGTTTGCCTCCTGTACGAGGCTAAGTGTGACTTTCTTTTCTTGCATTGGAAATTCAGAATTCTTTTATCCATAGTGTTGGGGTTTTGTTTTGCTTTTGTTATTTTGTTTTTCTTTGGTTGCTTTTTTTTTGCCTGTTTAATTTATTCTTTAGTACTAGGAGTCTGAAGGTCTTTGTGCTTACAGACATGCACTAGGGGAACCTGGAATGTTACACACACAGGGTTGCTCCTTCAAGGGAAGGAATGAAAAATCTGTTTTCCACAGGGAAGGCTAGAGTGGACAAGCGTTCTAGCCTGATGACCCATGCAATATCTGTGTGGCTGGAGCTAGCTAGCACCATAGCCTCCTCCAGACACTTAACATAAATTTATTTTTTCTCAGTAAATTTCAAACCCATTTTTTCTCAGTCAATATACAGAACCTATCTTTATGGACTTTGCAAAGAGTTTCAGTGTAGACATGTCAGATCTGTGTTTTAGCTTACTTTGTTCCTCAAGGAGACTTATGTATACTTTGTTGTGCACAGGGCATTAAGTTAATCATCACCAGAATAATTTTGCCAAATTGATCTGTGCTTAAATGTGCCTATAATAAACCATTTGGGGTCAGACTTTCAGAATTTGAACCAGCATCAGCTATTTAGTCGTGCTGAACCAACTGCCTTCCTGCCTCCCTTGGCTCATCTCTCCGCTACCTGTGAAGGTTACAGAGATCTCCACACCTTAGTACTTCTCTCTGTAGGTTGCATTTATGGTGATTAAAAAATAATAAAGCTTTAAAGTCCATTCCTAAATACCTGAGAAGTGGGAATGCAGCACATGTCCCATAGGCTGAGTTCTAAGCAGCAGCTTTATCTCCCAGCTGAGATGCCAATGATACAGCAAGGCAGGTAATTCAATGCTGGCGAGCATAGAGGTGTGCTCAAAACAAGGACTTGACGCAGAAAATGAGAGGTCTCTTCTGAACACAAGAGTGAACCCCCTGACAGAGCTGTGCCCTCTAGGCCACAGGGGGCCATAAGACATGATCTGCACAGACACAGAAAGGTCACAGTGAAACATGATAATGTGCACAATTGACACACCTATGTGAATAATGATGTTTTTAATTTTTAAAAATAATAGTATGGAACCAGCAAGATTACTCAGTGGGTAAAAGTGCTGTGGTTCAAATCTGACTTCCTGTATTCAATATTCAGTTCCCAGGACCCATGGTAGAAGCAGAAAATTGACTCCTGCGAGTTGTCTACTGACCCTTCATATGGGTGCCATGGCACATGTGCACCTGTTCCCCCCCCCCCTCTCTCTCTCTCACACACACACACACACACACACACAGGGATAACAAATTAAAAAAAACAATAGTATGATCTTGTAGTATGATCTTGGGACACTAATAATCATAGGTCCATCAGTCAACTAAAAAGTAAAGACTTGGAGGTTGAGGAGTTGGCTCCCTTGCTCAGCAAGCAGGAAGACCTGATTTCAGATCCCTAGCACCCAGGTGAAAAACTGGGTGTGGTTCCATGCCCGAAACACCAATGTTGGAGGGGTCAATGAGTCAGAAGACCACTTTTAAAAGGCAAAAAGACCTCAAATGTGAGGATAAGCCAGCACTGGAGAATGTTCACGGCTAAGGTACTCTGCCATCCCAGTGATTTGCGCTTAGCAACAGATTTTAATTTCCAAAGCAAACCAAATTGCAAAATTAGAAATACAGACGTTACCTTGAGGCTGGGAAAGCTTGGAAGAAAATGACAGGATTTACCCAGTAAACCGTCTTGCTACATTTGTCAGGGTAGACATTACGCCAGATTTCAAGTCTCTTAAAAAACAGTTTGGAAGATAGCAGAAATGCCTTAAAACAGAATTCCTTACATATGGATGCAGATTTAACCTAACAGTTCTGTTACAATCAAATTCCTAACTCAAAATTTCACTGTGTAAGCTTTCTCATATGATAAAAAAGAGCTATAAGCACATAACCCATCACTACAGGATTTAATGGCCATGTTTATCTATGAGCACAAGTCTCTTAAAATGGGTGAGAAGGGGCATAGTCCTGGGCTCCACTTCTTCCTTGCCACTTCCCTGAAGTCTTAAGAAACCAAATGGGCCTCAAAATAATTTTAGCTTATGCTTCAATTGACCAGAATTCCTTCATCTATTGTCAAGAAGCTTTCAGAGCAAGAACAAGCTCCACGTAGATGGGCATGAGCCAGAGGCGTGGGCATAGGAAGAAAAGAAGATGTGTACAAAGCCCAGACATGGACTGAAGAGATGGCTGAGTGGGTAAAGGCACACACCATCAAGTCTGAGCCCCCTGAACCCACATGTTGGAAGGAAAGCCTAGCAGTGCATGTGGCCAAATGCCCTCCGGCATAGGACTGTCCTGCGGGGAGGGCACCAAAAGAGAAGACACCTGGGCCTTGGGAAGATTTTTCTCAAGTCCATTCCAGCTCAGAGCTCTGGGGCATGTGAGAACTCAACATTCCACACTTAGTCTTGCAATTAATTCATTATAAGGATGCAGCTATCAAAGTGGATGGGTAGGACACATTTACAGTCATACCTATTAGCTTAAATACATAGCGTTTCCAATATTGAGACATTGAGACATGACCTCTGTGAATCATTTGTTTTGTACAGTTACACCTGGGCCCAAAGTTACATGATGGTCACACTGCCCCTCTCCCAAGACACTCCCACCTATGTGAGCTTGTTCAAGCCTCTCAGCCCTTCCCTAAGTTTGTTTCCTTATTTGTCAAGACAATGGCAGCAAGAGCCCTCTCATCTTAAGAGTGCCATGACCAGGAAATGAACTGGTGCATGCCAAGTGGCTAAAACAGCACCTAGGACCAAACAAGGGCTCTCTACATGCCCATTCCACTATTCACCAAACAAATTTGCCTGGCTCCTGGAAATTCTATGTAAAAATCTCAGCCAGGACTATGTGTTTCTTCTTCCCCATTCCTTCCTACCTTCAAATGTCCTATTTTATGTTCTGTAAAAGAAAATTATTTCCCATCCTCAAAAGAACAACTCATCTAACTGCCGATATGTCTGGTACACAAGTCCTTCTAAAATTAAATATGCATTCTTTACTACTCAGCTCGGCAGATAACACAGGCCTCTTGCTGGTATGAAGCTCGAAGTCTAGCCAATTGGCTTGCTGTGCCACTAAACATTTGAAAGACAGGACCATTTTCCAAGTTTAAATATTAAAGTAATACTTCCAAGTCTTCATATTCATAAGGTTCAAAGCTACAAGTCAGGGTTCTCATTCATGAAGCCAAGGAAGTGGTGAGCAAGAGAATGCACTCAGAAGAAAGAAACTCCCACTCAAAACAGAGCCCCACAGTGGAGAACTAGATGGGAAAAGGTCAACCATAGTTGTGTAGTACCCCATATGTTTTTTTATTAGTTAGCAGGGTCCCTATCATTACAGTGCCCTCTAACTGCTAACACTCGCTGATTGACTTCTGTCCCTCCAGCTTCCAGAGACTGACAGAGTTGAAGGGAAATATGGACACACTGCAATGTGTGCAAAAAATCTTATAGAATTTCACACACACCCTAGTTGTTTGTTATGGTCGAAGGCCTAAAAGCTCCAAAGGAAAAAGATACAAAGAAAAGAGTCAAGGTCATATTTACCCCTTTGAAATATGGATCTAAACTACACATTCAATGCAGTGAACTTTCAAACTTTCACCACCAGCAGCAACCACCAATTACTCTGAAGAATTTGCAGAATGTATCATTTGTTGGGCTAAGCAGGTAGAACGCTTCTCTTTTCCCAGGGTACCTCTAATGAAGCATTGCTAATCTCACAACAGTTCCTCTAGTAACTCAAGTCTTCTCCAAACCTAACAAGGAGTACAAAACTCAACAGGAAATGAAGGAAAATTAATTATACTCTACAGAGGTTCGACTGAACACATCCATTCACCCAACAAGAATTCCATCTCAATCAAACACATTGTTTCTCTGAAGAGTTTCACCAACTCCCTATTTTAAAGTCCCATGATCTTGTCCAATTTCGCCAATTTTTACTTAAGCAACTAAATGGGCTTTCGTGAGAGCTAGACCAGAAAAATAATTTTTATAAGCTTATTGTTTATACAGTCAAACTTCATTGTAGTGCAATCATTCATCGGCAGCCAGCATGGAGAATGCTGTTGCCTTATGCAATATGAGCACTAAAGAAAATATGTGTTCACAATAGGCCGTAAAATATGTGGAAACAGGATGGCCCACATGGATTGGTAAAGCCAGCGAGTTCATCTGGCTTTCATTTTTGCCCCAAAGCCTACCAGTTACAAGAACGCAAATCTAGCTTTAACTTGGAAACCACATTCTTAATTATTAATCTCCTCCACGCTTGTTCTTACTCCTTCCAAACTCCACTAGGCTAACCGAAGTAGAACACTTCACTGAGAACCCCTGTTGATAAAGACTCTCGGGGAAATCATTTGGCCTTGGTACTTTTTCTCCCTACATCAAATGTATGTGTGTCAGACCTATGCATGACTTCACACCCTGACCTGTGGGGGAACCGGGGATTGTTGGGAAGAGCTTGGCTACCCTGAGCACGCAGCTTGGGAAGGCAAAGTAGCTGCAACAAAGCTCAACCTGAGCAGCTTGGGGGAAAAGCCTTGAGGGCTCAGGAGTAGGGGGGTGGGAGGCTGAAAAAGAGAGAGCGTTGGTTTCACAGTTGTGAGCTACAAGGGGACTCTGAGATCCCCAGAATCTCTCCTCTCCATAAGCTTCTTAAGGTTCTTCCTCTTCATTCCCACAGAAATCCGGGCTATCCCGGATCAGGGCACTCTTTAAAGGCTCTCGTTTCCCCAGTCTCTACTAGGGCGCAGGCAAGGCGAGGCACTCCGAGTGCCACTGGGTGTAGTTAGGGCTATGCAGACAAGCTCTGAAAATTCGGAGGAAAGCCCTGGGCTTCTCGAGACCCAACCCTCTTCCCAAGCCATCAAGGGAGCCCGCAACTCTCCCGGTACTAGGCAGCTGAACCCAAGTAGTGGTGTCCCAAGCGCTGCACCCAGGGAAGAGAGATCGCGCGCAGAGACCTGCTCTGGGGTTTGGTCCCCAAGAACCGGAGCAGCGCACACGCGGGAGTCAGAGCCACGGAAAATTCCCGGGAGGGCACAGAGGGGCGAAAGAGAACCCAACCCTCCCGGCCACTGCCCAAGTACCTCGCAGCCATACAGCTGACCCAGCTGCTCCACGATCCATTCCTCCAGCACCAACCGTTTCCGAAGCTCCTTACGGTCGTATTTCACTGTCACTTTTCCCTGCTGGTGACGTCGCTGTTGCTGTTGCACCTGCCCGGCAGCGGCCACTGTGGCCACTGGCGCCGAATCTTCCCTTGAGGAGCCCGAGCCGCTGCTGGATCCCGGGCTGCCGCCTGTGCCACCACGGGGACTCTGGAAGAAGACGCGCGCGCCGCCACCGCCGGCCCCGCCGGCCGCCTCGCCGCCGCCAGTCACCACCGACATGTCCCCGAGTGCCGGAGCCCGAGAGTGGCCCGGAGAAGGGGCGGGCGAGCGCCCCGCGCCGCTACCACCGCGGCCCCGGCAGCCGCATACGAGGGCCCGCACCTGCTCCGCGAGTCTGGCCGCTGGATCCTGGCGGAGGGAGGAGGGAGGAGGGCGGGCAATGAGGGCGGGACCGCAGCCTTAAAGACGCCTCCAAGGACCCTGGTGCTGTAGCCCCAGAGACCGCCCCCGGCTTGAGAATCGTCTGAAGTGGAGAATCTGTCCCCGGGGGAACGGGCCCCTGTTGGGCTGTGTAGTCCAGACAGGAGACTGGCGTGGATTGTCTGGGTGGCAGGGGAGAGGCGGTCTTGCACACGGGTGTCCTCGTCTCTTGCACTGCTGATTCGAACTGTGCTTCTTTCGCAGTCCTGGGGAGCACGAAATCTGTGGAGTCCCACAATCTGGGTCAGCTCTTTCCCATAGGGTAAAAGGTCGTGGGAAATGATTGAGCTGCGGGGTCCTCTCGCCCGAGGGTCTCCCAGGATGGCAGGAAGTGTCTCCTCCCCTCTCCTTCGGCTGGCCCCACCCGGTGGTTCCAAGCACACATTCCTATTCACGCCATGACCACCACGGATGCCACTTCCTCTGTCGGATTGGTAAGAAAATTGATGAGGCGATGTTTGTGCAATCAGGCAATCACCGTGCTTGAGAAATTATTCCCAGACCGGTTTTTCCTTTTCTAACTAAGCGCCTGTTTCACCCTAAGCTGGGAATCCAAGGTTTGAACAGCCCAGAGGGTGAGGGGCTAAAGCCATCGGGACCCCAAGCGTTTCAGGGTTAGCTGGGCTTAAAATCTACTGCTGTGTTCTCAGCTCAGACAGCTTTCCTCCCAGGGCCATTTCTAAACAACCTCTTTTTTTCCCCCCAGGAAGGCAGCCGCATTGACTAGCTTACTTGAAAAACATCATGCAACCAAGTAGAATTACGAATGAATGAGCTTATTATAAGGTTGAGGGCGAAGAGGTGGGATACGGAATTATAAACAGAAAAGTGCATGCATGTGTGTATAAAATTACAGGGAGACACTAACATATCTCTGTTGTACATAACAACTCATTTCTGTTCGGACAACTGAGAGAAATCACAAAGACATTCAAAGAGAAGTAACCAGCGGCTAAGATTGTTAAAACAAGATGGTGAAGGTTCCCAGAAGCTCTCAGAAGAAAAGAAGCCATCGTGTCAGCTCCCTCTGAGCGGTTTCCCCTGGAGAAATGTCTAGATGGGCTTCTCCATTGTAAGACAGAAAACGAAGCCGTGGTCAGCAGGTCAGGCTGTGCATCACCCACTGGCACTTCGGTTCTACCCAGGTTCTAAGATGCCTTTGTTTCTCCAATGTGGGGTTTTCCAGCAAGAATGTGAGGGAATTTTCCCAGGCTTCCATGCCTGCGGTTCACTGGGAGGACACCATTAGGCTTTGAGAATCACAAAGGAAGGACCTTAGAGAGGGTGTCCTGTACCAGGCTGTTTCTTTGGGGCCACCAAACAGCTCCCAAATTATGACAGAGACTTATTATTAGTTTTGAATGCTCAGCCTAGCTTAGGCACGTTTCTGACTAGCTCTAACTTAAATCAACCTGTTTGTCTTTATCTACCTTTTTGCCTGGGGCTTATTACCTTTGCTACTTCGGTGTATCTTACTTTTACTGCTTCTCTATGTCTGGCTTCTTGCCCCCGGGCAAGTCCCTCATTCTCTCCTCCATCTTCTCTCCTTCTTTTCCTGTTCCTCCCTTTTCTTGAGCCTACATTTTTTCCTATTTATTCTCTCTGCCAAGTAGCCTTGCCCATCCCTCTTCTGCCTAGCTATTGGCCATTCAGCTCTTTATTAGACCAATCAGGTGTCTTAGGAAGGCAAGATGAAACAAATGCAGCCCACCTTTACAGAATTAATCCTTACATTCTTACATTGTTTAACAGATGCAGCATAAACAAAAGTAACACACCTTTACACAGTTAAAGTAATATTCTGCATGTCAACAAATGTAACACATCTTTGCCTGCCTGGTTAAACAAATATTCCACAACAGTGTCCCACCATAGGGTGTTTAAGGTAGGTCTTGAACTCCTCTCAGAAGAGAGTTAAGACCAAAAAACCAGATCTCTTGAGAATGAAGAGGCCAGCTGAGCACTAGGTGGGTTTTCCTGAAAATCTGTCAGAGATGAAGGAAATGAATTACCATGATAAGACCCTGGAGACAACGGCCATTCTCTATATCATCCACCCATGGTTGCCTT
>PVIU01035417.1:0-10331 GCA_004026605.1 Ondatra zibethicus | reverse complement strand
CACCACACTCTGGGGACGGAGAACACCCATGTTAAAACACCACACTCTGGGGACGGAGAACACCCATGTTAAAACACCACACTCTGGGGACGGAGAACACCCATGTTAAAACACCACACTCTGAGGACGGAGAGCACCCATGTTAAAACACCACACTCTGGGGACAGAGAACACCCATGTTAAAAAAAAAAATTAGGGTGTGGTGGTACATACCTAGCAATTCTGGGACAGAAGTGGAGACAGGAGGATTCCTGGGCTCAGTAGTCAGTCAGCCTGGCCCACTTGGTGAGTTCTAGGCCAGTGAGAAACCCTGCCTTGTTGGGGCGGGGGAGTGTGTGTGTGTGTTAGTCGGGTCAGACGGTGCTTAAGGAATGACCTCCAAGGTTGTCCTCTGACCTCACACTTCACATGCTAACTCATGCACACATGCACCCCCACAGAAGAACACACAGTTTTTTTATGACTGTACATTAATGTTGCATTTGGGACAATGTTAAAACATGGGAATTTTTTTCCAGGACAGACTACAAAGCTACACCAAGAAACCCTGTCTTAAAAAAACCACCAAACAAACAAAAACAGAAAAAAACTAAAAAAACAAATAGAAAACATGGGAATTTTTACTCTTTTCTTAGATTTCTGAATGATAAGAACAAAAGCAATGTTTTAAACTTTGAACATCTAGCCAGGCGGTGGTAGCATCTGTCTTTAATCCCAGCACTCAGGAGGCAGAGGCAGGTGGATCTCTGTGAGTTTGAAGCCAGCCTGGTCTACAGCGTGAGTTCCAGGACAGCTAAGGCTGTTACACAGAGAAACCTTGTCTCAAAAAAATGAAACAAAACAAAAACAAAATAAATGAATAAGTAAATAAATAAAATAAGCAAACTTTGTAATTTCTGTTATTCACCCAGGTGAAATAATCTGGTATAAACTAATTCTTATTCAATGCAACTTAAAGACAATGAGAGGGAGAAAGATTGCAATTTGTTCACATGTAAGAATTTAAAGGGAAGAATATGTTGAAAGCTACTTATCCAAATTCCAGAGTCAATAAGCACAAGGAAAGAGGCTCAAAGCCCATATGATGGGTGCTCTCCTGTAATCCCAAGCTGAAGAGGCTGACTCAGGAGCACCCAGGCTAGCCTGGGCTACAATGGTAAAGAAGCAAAGTCAAGGAGAGTGGGAAAGGGAGATGGGGAGGGGGGGAGTAGGTGGATAGACGTCCAACCTCTTTAGCCATCAGGAAAACCAAAATCAAATCCTAAGACATGAGAATGAGACAGTTCTTCAGAAGGCTATTCAGAGTGAAGTCACCCCACAAATGGTCTCATTCCAAGAGGAAGGAAGATGCGTCACGCATAGCTTGTCTCTGAATGTTCATAGCAACAGTAGACAAAGAAGAGAAACAGTTAAAAGATGTCATGTTATATACACAATGGATTATTCAACTGTAATAAAAAGGTCCAAAGGGTTGAACACACACTATAACATGGACAAACCTTGAGAAAAATCATGCTAAAAAAAGAAGGGTCTTATATTGTGATTCCATCTCTAGGAAGTATCTCTGGGACACTAGACAGTTTCCCTAGGGTATATTCTGTGTGCTTGGGGTAGTCACAAGACTATTTGCCTGCAAAGTCACAGAACCAGAAACACACACACACAAAAAAAAAAAAAAAGAAGAAGGAGAAGGAGGAGGAGGAGGAGGAAAAGGAGGGGGGAAGGAGGAAAATGGGGGAAGGAGGAGGAAGAAACGAAGAAGGAAGGGAAGGAAGAGGAGGATAAGTCTGTCCTTTTGTATAATCATCTAGAGAAGAAACTTCGAGTGTCTCTGGTTCTGGGCACATCCCACTGATGTATTATTAACAAATGTCCAGAGATATTCCTGACGATAATTAATCTCAAACCTGAGGCTGACTGGCCTATAGCTGACCTGCTTGTGTCTGTGCAAGAGAATAAAAGGACCCCATCATTTCCACTGTCCACATAAAATTCCTGCCACATATAAAACATCCCCAACATTTCAACTACACCAAGAAGCACTGCAGGGATAAAGAGCAGAAAGTCATTTTAATTATTTCTTTAAAAATAGTAACAGAGGAGGCTGGGAACACACTCAAACCACATCCAAACCACAGCGCTCTCCAGATTGTTCCTCACCCACCTTTGTCTATCCGTGATTCTAGAATTAAGTGGAAGCTTCTTGGTATTCAGATTGCACTTGCCCTTTCTTGCCTCAGTTTACCAGGCTGGGACACCAGACAAGGCAGGGGAGCCAGCTGGGCCAGACCCAACTTGCCAGCCAAAGGGTGGCATGCTAAGAACTAAGTCACTCCACGCGTGCCAGCTGATTATGCCGCACTCTCGGCGCAGCACCTGACGCACACAGAGCAAGCAGACCATAAATGCCAGCTGTCACCTCTGCTACAGAAGCACACCACTTAGCATGTGCTCCCGGACACACACACACACACACACACACACCTCGCCACCAATCCCACCCCACACTCTGGCTCCGGCATGCTTTCTCTCAGAGTGCATCCTAGGGATGGTAGACTGATTATTTTCCTTTATCCCACAATGAAAAGCCCAGCCAGGCTATCACAGTATGCGAACAGTCAACACGAGATAAAATCAAGCAGACAGCACCCATAAGGCCCACGGCGGACAGGAACGGAGAAGAAAGGACCTCATTGTCTGAGCACAGCCTGGGGGAACAAGAACGCTGAGAAGAGGGCATTGTTTGGAGGAAAGAATCTGCTGGCTCGGTGCCAGCAGTGAAAGAGCAGCACTGAGCCTTGTGGAGCCAGGGAATCCAGGCGGTGGAGTGGCCTCCGGAGGCTCCTCTCCCCACAGGTCGCCAGAAGCACCAAACACCATGGGATGATGACCGGTCAGGACAGTGGCCCCAAGTCCCTTGCCCTCAGCACTGAGACGTGGAGGGCTCTTTCCTGTGACAGAGTGCTCCACTGCATTCATCCCTGGACTGAACCTCAGGATACGACCTCGGCCATCATGGGCATCTCCACAGGGACCCTATTCCTTCTCCAGTCAATGCACAAGACTGGTTCACGTGCCAGGCAGGGTACAGGTCTATCTGCCAAGTGCTCCGGAAGCAGAATAATGAGAATCGGAAGTTCAAGTTTATTCTGGGCTATGTAGTGATTTTAAGGTCAGTCTGGGATAGGAAGGAAGAAGGAAAAGGAGGGAGGGGAAGAAAGAAGGGAGGGAAAGAAGGAGGGAGGGGAAGAAAGAAGAGGAGGAGGGAGAAAAAGACGGAACCATTGTGAGTCCAGTGGACTGCTGTCCTACACCAGAGGGAGGCCGCTCCCAGCAAAGGCATGAGGAATTGTCCAGTGTTGGGAGGGGATTGCCCTGGAGAGGCCTTGGGGGGGGGGCACCTTTCCTTCCAGACCTGGACAAAGGAATCCCTCACCCTAGAAGCTCCACTCTACACCCACTTGCGAAACCTTGGAACCCAAGAAGTAGACACTGGACACATACAAATACACATACATACATACACACTCATCACACATGTTCACACACTCACACACATGCACACATGCTCGCTCGCTCTCTCACACACATGCACACATGCTCTCTCTCTCTCTCTCTCTCTCTCTCTCTCTCTCTCTCTCACACACACACACACACACACACACACACACACACACCAGGAGTCTTGTGAAACACAGATGCTGAGTTTGGCCCAGGTCAAGAAGTCTGAGTAAAGACAAAACACTTGGTTTGTGTTATTTTTGAGACAGTCTCTCATGTAGATCAGGCTGGCCTCAAACTCCCTAAATAGCTTCAGCTTCAGTAGATCCTCCTGTCTCTACTTCTCAAGTGCCAGGATTACAGGCACTGGGACGCCACATCTGGTTTATATGGAGATGTTGACGGGACCCAGGACCCTACACATGCTAGGTAAGCAATCTACCAACTGAGTCATACTCCCAGCCTCAGAACCTGACAGTCTCTGAGGTGGTGCTGAGGATGCTGGGACCACGCGGAGATCACAGCTCGGTGCTGAGGATGGTGGCTCAGCAGCAGTCACACCCCACACAGGTCAGACATCATCCCCTCACTGCATCCCATTTTCCAGAGGGGCAGTTCTGTTATTTTTTCTCATCTTGACTCCTCATGTGCCTGGATGATGTGGATTCCCCTCTGTATACTGTGGATACCACTGATTAATAAAGAACTGCTTTGAGCCTATGGCAGGGCAGAACAGAACTAGGCAGGGAAAGCTAGGCTGAATGCTGGGAGAAAGAAGGCGGAGCCAGAGAGAAGCCATGTAGCCCTGCAGCAGACAGATGCTGGAACTTTACCCAGTAAGCCACATCCTCGTGGTGATACACAGACTAATGGAGATGGGTTAATGTAAGATATGAGTTAGCCAGAAATACGCTTAAGCTGTTGGCCAAACAGTATTGCAAATAATATAGTTTCTGTGTGGTTACTTCGGGGCTAGGCAGCCGAGAACAAACAAGCAGCCTCCTGCAACACCTGGACTACGCTGATGGACTGTGCATCTTCCAGGGTTGTGACAATCACCACCCAAAGCTGGCATGCTCTATGTATCAGGTTGCAAAGGCATGAGGTAGCTGTAATCCCAAGAGAATGGGGTCAGGAAGGGGAGACTTTTACTAGAGAGTAATCTCAGCGACACATGCTGGGGCAGCCACAAGATTCGGAGAGCAGAGTGGAGCAGAACTCCACTGTCTCTTCTGCTCCCGTTTGTCTGGTCAGCCGACACCTTCCGTCCTTTCTCATAACTGCAGTGGCAACCGAGTGACCTCCTGCAGGAGCCTTTGCTGGCTGGTTCTGCCCAGGAAGGTGCAGGGCAAACGATAGACATCAACTACTCAAACCGGTGCGATAGCAGAAGTAGGTTAAAGTCATCAAGGAACAGCAGAAGTGGAGCCGGGGCTGGAGATTTCCCCTGACTTTGGCGCAGGCATAATACCATGGCTGCCTTGGTGGAAGGTGAGACAGAGGGATCCCCTGCGCTGGCTGCCGTCCTGCCTGCCTGTAGCACAGAAAGGAATCTCCCTGCTGAACTGTCAAAAGAAACAATAAAGACCTACACAGCCCGGCTTTCACAGAGGATAACTTAGCCAGGCCATTGGGTCCTCCCACAATGAGGAGCCAGGCTGGGTGGGGAGGGGTGTGTGGGGTGCAAGGCCTGTGGCTCATGTGGCCAACCCAGAAAAGCACAGGGTGGCAGCTGCTGTAACCCTAGCTAAATGAACCTTGGTAGCTCTTCTGTATATAGAAAATAACTGAGTGGGTAAATGGCTTTCTGCACAGGTGTGGGAACCCTAATTCAGAACCACAGCACCCATGGGAAGAAGGCTGGGCACAGAAGCACAAGCTGGTAACCCTGGCACTATGAGGATGGAAGTGGACTGATCCCAGGGCCTTGCCGAACTACTGAGCCCCAGGTTCCAGTGGAGAGCAATAGAGGGGATACCATGCACTGACCTCTGGCTGACTGTCCCATGCATATACGGACACACACATACACACACACACACACACACACATATGCGTGCACAGAAACAGACAGACAAGCCAGCCAGGTGGCCCTTCAGCTTTACTTAAATCTCAGGAGACTGTAAGAAAAGCATTTAAAAACAAGAGTAAGCTGGGCAGCGGCAGTGCATGCCTGCAGAGGCAGAGAGATCTCGGAGTTGGAGACCAGCCTGGTCTACAGAGCAAGTTCCAGGACAGCCAGGGCTACACAAAGAAACCCTGTCTTGAAAAAAATTTAAAAACAACAACAAAACAAAAACAAAACACGGAGTAAGCTGTGCAGTGGTGGTGCAAGACGGATCTGAGTTCAAGGCCAGCCTGGTCTACAGAGCAAGTTCCAGGACAGCCAGGGCTACACAGAGAAACCCTGGCTTCAAAAACCTAAAACCCAAACCAAACCAAACAAAACACAGAGTAAATCCTGTGAGAGAAGACGAAAACTTCGACACATTTTTGAACCACACAAAGCCAAAAAAGACAAAGCCTGAGCTGTCCGGGAGGAGCGAGGACCTTCAGGACAAGGGGCCCAGGCTTTGGAGGAGAACTCGGGCTACACTGAAGGGCTGGCCTGAGGCCCACATAAAAGAGCACCACCATCCCAGCCTCCACGAACCTCCGAGCAACCGTCCAGCAGAAACTGGAGATGAAGCTAAAATGCAGTCTGTGGATTCTGCCATACCAGACACAAAAGAAGCAAAGGGGCTGGGGGAAATAATAGGGTAGAGAGGAAATGGGGCTGGGGGGCGGGACCGGGGGCAGGGCCGAGGAAGGGCGGGGCAGGGTTGAGGAGGGGCGGAGCCTGGCTGAGGAGGGGGCGGGACAGAGCTGAGGAGGGGCAGGGCTTGGGTGAGGAGGGGCGGGGCAGGGTGTGCCGAGGAGGGGCGGGGCTGGGGGCACAACTCTGTGAAGAGCTTTTCCTCAGCATGCACCCGGCCCTGGGCTGGATCCCTAGCACTACAAAAATACAACTAATGAGCAAAGTAAATAAAAAGGCAGGCCTAACAATACACTGTTAACAGGGTACATGTAAATCTATATACCTGACATGTAAGGCCGGGCGGCCACTCCCTGCACACCCCCTCCCTTGCCCCTTGCGCAAATCAAACACAAAAGAGGCAGACAGGAAGCAGGAGGCATTCCCTCAGGGGAACTCACCAGTCTCAGATAAAACAACTACCAGCCACTCCCAGAATCCCCAGCAATCTAGTCAAGGCACAGCCCGGTTATACTGTCCGGCTCCCAGCACGTCCCCAGGAAGCCTATCAGACTTTAGGGAAACCTTGAGCCTATAGACACCCAAGACAGCAGAAAGATGGAACTCGAGAACCAGAGACAATACAGGTAACAGAAGACAACTTCAAAACATTATTATCCTTATGCCTTCAGGGAGAGGAGACGGTAACCAGCAAAGCAATCGAACACTGCTCCCAAAGAGGTGACCGGAAGGACTTACGGAAGATGTGCAAGAGCTTTCAGGAACCGACAGCTTGGGGGCTGGGGACCTGGCTCACTAAACAGGAGCAAGGCCCTGACTTCAGATGCACAGCACCCACATAAGAAGGCTGGCCATGCCAGGCGGTGGTGGTGCACACCTTTAATCCAGTACTCGGGAGGCAGAGGCAGGCAGAGGCAGGTGGATCTCTGTGAGTTCAAGGCTAGCCTGGTCTACAGAGCGAGTTCCAGGACAGACTTCAAAGCTACAGAGAAACCCTGTCTTGGGGAAAGAAAAAAAAAGAAAAAGAGATTGGCCATGGTTACCTGTGTCTGTAGCCCCAGCGATGGGGGACAGGAAAAGGTAGACCCAGTTACCTAGCCAAACAGCGAGCTCCTAGATCAGTAAGAGGCCCTGTCGTGGGCCAATGAAGGACAAGATGTCTTTCTCCGATGTGCTGGAACTAGGGGTGTGCACCACCAACTCAGATGTGTGTGGTTAGGTGTGGAACCCAGGGTCTCATACATGCTAGGCAAGCACTCGGGCCATACCTCCCGTCCCAAAGCACACAAACTCGCAATGCTTCTCTGAAGCACCTGAAGATAATTCAGATATAAACTAAGACACACTTCTCAAACGGCTTTGCTTTATCAAAATGATAATCTAGTATTTGGCTGCATTTAATGAATGAATCTGACTCTATTGAGTGGTACCCTGGGTTATGTGAGGTGAGCACAGGGATAGTGACTTTCAGTCACAATCCTCAATGTCCCATCGCCCCTAATAAAAAGTGCCCGTGACAGGGCGTGGGTGGGCAGGCAGATTCCAGGCACTGCGGAAACAGCAAAGCTAAAGACCAAGAACGAAAAAGCAGGGCTGGAGAGAAGGCTCAGTGGTTAACAACACTCCCTGGGCCTGGGTTCAGTTCCCAGCCCCCACGGGGTGGCTCACAACCACCTCTAACTCCAGTTCCAGGGGCTCTGGTGCCCTCTCCTGGCCTCCACAGGCACTGCATACATGCTGGCAAACATACATAACAGAGCCCAAAACGCACACACTTACTGAAAGAGAAAACTACAGAATCAGCACAAGCATGGTCCACTGGTGTGCACATAGGGGGTACTATGAGTCTAGCAGAAAACCTTGTCTAGACGATGCCTAGTCTAACTCAAGCCTCCCTGAGCAAGCACAGACACACTCTCCCATCAGCAGGCTCCAAGCATGGCCGACACCCTGTAGCTCGCTCTTCCCAGGAGCAAGGACACTGGGGCTGTAGGACTACAGACTGGCTGTTTATCCTCATGGCTTGTGACCTGGGCCTGGGGTCCTTCTAAATAAGATTATAAAGAGCAAAAATACACACTGAGACAGATGTCACTCTCTGTGATGTGAACCCCCAATCATAGAAATCTGTAGGAACCATAGATTTCTGCTTTGAGAAACTTAAAGCCTCACAATTTAAGACTTCCAGCGCCAACCTCCTGATAGAAAAAAAGTAAAATCTAAACCCACACAGGAGAGGCTGATAAAGATTTTATCTTCTCGGGGCTGAAAAGATGTCTCAGTCAGTAAAACGCTTGTTTACAAGCACGAGGGCCTGAGTTCCAATCCCCAGCACCTGTGTACTGAGACAGAGGCGTGCAGCACCATCCTGTAACCCAGTGCTGAGGAGCCTGGAGCTCACTGGACAGCCAGCCTAGCTCAGTCAGTGAGAGGCCGTCTCTAAAACTAGGGTGGAGCAGCGCATGGTGGCGCCCGCCTTTAATCCCTGCACTCTGGAGGCAGAGGCAGGTGGATCTCTGTGAGTTTCAGGCCAGCCTGGTCTACAGAGGGAGTTCTAGGACAGCCTGGGCTACAGAGAGAGGCCCTGCCTCAAAAATAAACAAGATGGAGAGCAGGAGAAGACACCTGGTGTTGCCCTCTGGCCTCCACATGCATGTACACATATGTGAATACATGAGCATAAACACACGCCTGTAACAAACATACACACAGGGAGGTTTAGTTCCTTGAATTAAGTTGGCTGATGCTCACCTCAAAGGCAGGAAACCCTGGGTTCCAGCCCAGCTCTGCTTAAGCCAGGAGTAGCTGCCCACACCTGTAATCCCAGAACGCAGGAGAACTCAGAAGGATCAAAGTGGAGGGCTACCCTTGGCTACTTTGTATGTTTGCGGCTAGCCTGAACTACACTAGAGCCTGTCTCTCAAAAAAGCTCTGAAAGAGCTGTCACGGCACAGTGGGACTCGCACTCAAGAACCAAGTGATCAAGTTTTCAAAAAACTGAGGGAAAAGAACGTCATGGTGTTTTAAATGAGTAAATGACTTTGCTTTCCTCAGCAGAACGCAGCTGCCTGGGGCTGAGGAGGTTGGACACGCTTGGCTCTGAGGCACAGCTGGAAAGTAAACCGTTTGCTGTGCGAACCCGATGAACTGAGCTCAGCCCTCAGACGCTAGCACGGAGGAGAGCGCTGTGAAGAAGCAAGAATAAAGCAGGCTGAGGCTGAAGTTGCCCTCTGACCTCCACACGTGTGTGCTGGCACCTGCAGGCAATGATGAAACTTCTGAATTCTACTCTCTGTTTCAAGGCTCAAGCTTGAAACCAGCCCAGGGCCAGGGTTTCTTTCCTGGCTAAGGACATCTGGATGCAGCAAGAGAAGACAAGCAGCTGGCCTGTGGACCCCTTCTTATCCCAGACCAGCACACGGGGAAGCAGCACCAAGGACCATAACAAGAAAACCAAACTCAAAACTCAGACTGCAGCACTTACCGTATTTTGTTTGTGATCCGTTAAAGAGTTTCTCTGGTTGGGCCTGCTGCTGCGTGCTTAATCTCAGCGTTTGGGTGGCGGGGGCACACAGCTAAGGTCAAGGTCTTCATCTGCAGTATAGCCTGAGCCCAGCCTGGGCTAAGTAGTAAGTAGGCCAGCCTGGGCTAAGTAGTAAGTAGGTCGGCCTGGGCTAAGTAGTAAGTAGGTCGGCCACAGCTACGTAAGGCAACTGCCAAAGATACAGTAGCAATCATAATTTTTAAAAGTAAAAGTTGTCCTCCCACCAACCAAAAGTGAAAAGTGCAGGGGGACGGCTCTTTGCCAACCATTCTTCACTGCCAGACTACTGTCCTCTTTCAAACCATGGGGGCTCTGTCACCCTAACAGCCCAAATCCTGCAGGCCACCTTTCCAGCAAGAAAACAAAGATCCCTTGTACTTCTACCACAAGACAAAACCAAACCAGGAGTCTGGCTTCAGAGAGAAGCACAGGCAGGGAGCCAAACAAGCACAGGGCTAAGCATGCTCTGTGTGTGTGTGTGTGTGTGTGTGTGTGTGTGTGTGTGTGTGTGTGTGTGTGTGTGTGTGTGTG
>PVIU01035416.1:0-10333 GCA_004026605.1 Ondatra zibethicus | reverse complement strand
ATCTCTTCTGCATGTATTAACTTTTTGAGAACCGAGTCTTTTTGAATGCACTCCTTCCTAGGCCAGGAGGGATGGGGGTGGGCCTTGGACTTCTAACAGGGCAGGGCACCATGCCCTCTTTCAAGGAAGAAGGGGGAGGGAGGAGGGGTGGGGGGGTAGTGGGAGGGGACCGGGAGAAGGGGAAGAAAGGAAAAAAATTATTTCTTTAATTATGTTCTTGAATGGAAAAAATAAAACAAAACAATGTATGGAAAAATAAAGAAAGAAAGAAAGAAAGAAAGAAAGAAAGAAAGAAAGAAAGAAAGAAAGAAAGAAAGAAATGGGTTGAATCAAGATGTGAGAGTTAGCCAAGAAGGGGCTAGATATAATGGTCCAGGCAGTAATTTAATTAATACAATTTCTGTGTGGTTATATTGGGTGTAAACTAGCCAGGTGGCTGGGACAAAAAGTAGGTCTGCTCACCTCTTACAACAAATCCAAGCACTATGTAATACTGAGGCAGGTGGAAAGTTATGATTTTAGGGCTAGCACGGACTACACAGAGACCTATACAAGTGTAGAATACAGTTTGAGAACTTGTTTAATCTCCTGCCCTCAATAAAACCATCTTAAAATGAACGTGATAAAATCAGATTCCAAACCTAGAGCTGTCCATTCATTCAGAATGCTGTAAAGTATATCATATAAGAATGCAGAGAAAGTAGACAGTTAAGTATATTTTGACTGATTAAGAAATAAATTATGTGCATAGGAATGAGTTCTGTTTTCCCATAATAAATAATTTCTCAATAATTTTGCTAGATATCTTCCAAGGACAGCCAGAAAATAGAGTTAGTATCTCTGTTGTGAGAGAATAGGTGTAGAAGAAAAGCCCTGTCAGTGGGATGAGTAAAAATACTGTTAGAAGATTATTTAGTAGCAACTATAAAGTGGAAGGGGAAAGTAGAATATGAGATATTGTGAGTAACTACCAGAGGCACTAAGAAAAAGAAATGAGTCAGGAGGTAGTGATGCATGCCTTTAATCCCAGCACTTGGGAGACAGAGGCAGGTGGATCTCCATGAGTCCAAGGCCAGCCTTATCTACAGAATGAGTTCCAGGACAGCCAGGACTGTTATACAGAGAAAGCTTGTCTTGGGAAAAACAAAAGAAGAAAAGAAAAGAAATGAGGCAAACCTGTCTTAAGTATAGGCTTCTTAAATGTTTTCTTCTTACTGCATGCATTGTCTTTATCAGTCATGGTTCAGGGACACAAGGACTACTTCCTTCTGCTGGCAAACATTTCTGTCTCACCTGGTACCACAGCCATTAGGTCCCAAAGAAACACACAGAGGTCTACATTAATTATAAACTGGTTGGCCTATTATCTCAAACTTCTTATTAACTCTTTCTTACATCTTAAGTTAGCATTATTCTTGTCTATGTTAGTAACATGGCTTGGTACCTTTTTCAGTGACGCAATCTCATCTTGCTTCCTCTGTGTCTGGATGATGGCTGCAAACTGCATCTTTCCTCTTCCTAGAACTTTCCTGTTCTCATTTCCTGTCTCTAGTTCCTGCCTGGTCACCCCACCTATACTTCCTGCCTGTCTACTGGCCAATCAGCATTTTATTAAACAAGTACAAGAAACAAATCATTACAGGGTAAAACCATTGTCCCACAGCATCCTTCCTCTTCACTGCTCCCTGCACAGAACTTTGTTAGCCAGATTCTAATGAAAATGTGCAGATCATTCACCACAAGGGAGAGCAAGTCTGTATTTAGAATTATGCATTTGTTGTTTTAGCCCTTTGAATTTGTGTAATCCTGTGAGGCCATGATGAAGCAAACTTTCAAGAATGAATATGAACAGAAAATAGGTGTCAGAAATGAAGAGCACAAGCTTCCTTTGCCTATGATTACAATTGAAAATAATGCAGAATGAGGAAGCTTGGAATACTTTTCTTGCATGTATTATCATTTACTTTGATGTTTCTAAAATTCCCCATATAAATTTGGGGATCCACTCACTTTCTTTTATATTGAAGCTCTGTGTTTTGTTGAAGCAAATATAGCACTTGTTTTCCAACATAAGCAGTATTTACTTAAAAATAGGATCCATAAGATTCTATTTTTAAATTGATCTTATTGCACTTGCATTGAGCTCTCACTTCCTAGAGAAGAGTGTTGAACAGATATTTGAGGATTTGTTACTAAGAGCAACATAGAATGTACAACAGAGGAGTGATGAAAGAAAAGCTGTTCAAATTCACCACACTTAATCTACTAACAAGATCAATATTGCTTTTTATATTCTTATTTGCCAATCTATTTTTGTGATACTGAATATCAACTCCAGGGCATTATACATTTTAAGTGTGTACTCAGTCATGATAAGTACACACTCAACTACTTAGCTATACTACTAATTCCCATCTAGAGTAAATCATACTCACCAAACTCTATGATGCAACCAATGCTGGTAGTCAGTACACAAACTCTGAGATCATCAGAACACTCTGTTCCTTTCTTCTTGGTCAGCAGCATAATTAGATACTACAAAGGTATGCATAAGGGCTTATCTCAAGGTGATTATAGATCCTGTCAAATAGTCAATAAATATTAATCATAACAATAACAATCAATACTTAGGATATGAAAATTCCTAGGTGCTGTCAATGAAAATGTAAATTATACATCCACTATGGAAAAAAATACAGATATTCTCTCAAAACACTAATACACAGAACTACCTTAAGATTCTACAATGCCAATATTGGGTATATAATAAAAGATGATGACATTGTTATACCCAAACATTCTTGCACCCCATGTTTATTGAACCACTATTCACATGCACTAAACAATGATATCTACTCAGTGCCTACAGTGGATAAACAGATAAGGAACATGTAATTATATATAATAAATATTACATGTACATATAATATTTAAGAAAAGAATGAAGTCACATCTTGTATATATATATATATATAGGTACATATATATAGAACACGAGATCATTTTGTTGAGGTAAAATATATTACATACAGAAAGAGAAGCACAGCATTTCCACAAAAAAACATACTTCTTTGTGGAAATTAATAAGTCAGTCTCATAGAAGAACACAGTGGAACAATGTATTACTGAGATTTGCAGGAAGAAAAGAGACAGAAATAAACTCAATAATGGACACAAAAATGCTTCATGGAGCTAGGGACGAAGCTTGATGATTCAGTGCTTGCCTATATAAACATGCATGCAAGAGATCCTGAATTCTATCTCCAGCACCAGAAAAATAAATCCTCAAAGACAACAGTGTACCTACAGGCTTAAACATTCTGTGATCCATTTCAAAATGATTGAAGAGTATAATATCACTAGCAGTAAAATGATTAATGTTTGAAGAGACAGAAATACTTAAAACTATGATTTGATTAGCATTATGTACATGTGCTGAATTACTGTGAAGATGTACAAATATTGTCTCACAAGAACATATCCCTAAATTCCCTCTTAAGCCTGAAGCCTAGATATTTTAGACAGTTTTTCTTTATCAGTATCAATTGCCTTGCCTGACTTGAAAATTAGAGTATGCTTTTATTAATAAGCTCATTCTGACTCTCTTTGCCTACCAAGAACATAAATTTTAGGTGTGATGCCTTCCTCCAGTGCCTAGACACAACAATGGGAAGGGTTACTTTTGCTCTCTAAGACTTGGCTTCCCATTCCACATTGAGGCAGATACTTTCTCATGCCTAGGGTTTCATGAGTGCTAAATGATATAGTTCTCCTGCTTAACATATTTCTGTAAAGAGTAAATCAAGAAATGTTCAATGTTATTACTAGAATCTTACTGATGAATCTGTGATTTTCACATTCCGATCCATTTGCAGAGCAGCTAGACATTTTCTTACTCATTAAAATAATCACTTACATCATCTTTATTACTGTAATCAGTGCCAACATTAAAAAATTGTACATTCAATTAAGTATTCAAACTTTCACAAAATTTCAGGTTTTACTTGAACATAATGAATAGTTTTTCCATCTAGGTCAACATATCTTATAATAGCCAGAACTATTAATAAATGACTTTTTACCTTATAGTAATATGTTTGTTTAGTTTAGGTTTTATTTTTCTTTGTTTTGTTTTGAGACAAGATCTCACCATGTAGCACTGATTGCCCTTGAATACATATACAGAGATCTACTGCTTCTACTTGACTATTGCTGAATTAAAGGCATTCTCCACTTATTCTCTGATGATATCATTTTAAAGCAGTAACTATAGCAACAGAGAACATACATTCATAAAACCACACCAAAATGGTACCCTATAGCTCCTTTATTATCAGAAATCAATCATTCCCATGTAAATATCATTGGCTCCCTTCGATATAAATCTTTACCGGTTCAATAGTTTAATGCAGTGGTTCTCAATCATCCTATTGCCAAGACTCTTTAATATATTTCCTCATGTTTTTGTGACCCCAATCATAAAATTGTCTTACTACTACTTCATAACTGTAATTTGGCTACTGTTATGAATTACAATGTAATTATCTCATATGCAACCCATGAAGAAGTCACAACCCACAGGCTGAGTATAATAAGGAGGCCACTTGTTTGGTTCCTGGCCACCTGGAGAGCTTAGACCCAAAATAATAACACAGAAACTATATTATTTAAAACACTACTTGGCCTATTAGCTCTAATTTCTTATCAGTTAGCTCTTACATTTTAATTTAACCCATCTTCATTAATCTGTATATTGCCATGTGGCAGTGGCTTACCGGCAAAGTTTCAGCATATCTGACTCTGGCAGCGGCTCCACTCTTCTTCCTCCCAACATTCAGTTTAGTTTTCACCACCTACCTAAGTTCTGCCCTATCGACAGGTCAAGGCAGTTTCTTTGTTCATTAACCAATAAAAGCAACACATAGACAGAAGGACCTCCCACATCAGTTGAGAACCACTGGTTTAGAGTAAACATTATTACCATGATTTTTCTTTATGTTAGAACATTTGTGTTCTATATGCAAGAAAGCTTTGTTTATCTAAATTCTTAAAATATTTTCCTGTGGCATCCAGAAAATGCTAGTTAGCTCTCAAATTTCTAAGTTTCATCTATACTGGATTTGGGTCTGAATGTTTTGGTTTTGAATATTACATTCAGAACTGATTCATTTTCCCATGTTGGAATTTCCTAGTGACTTCTGTTATTTAATGTAATAGCCATTTTCTTTCAATTCCATAGAAATAAGCAATGTAGAGATCATCTGTTATATTGATTTTTCTGTTCTAAGAGTTTATTTGCCAATGTAGAACTATCTCAAATAATACAGCATTATGATGCTCATGTGTTGTCCAGAATTTCAGCTTTAATTTTTTTGTAACTCCACAATGATAATTTTGATCCTTTGTATGTCTATGTCCATTTCCCAATAAGTCATTATGCTGGCTATAAGAAGTAACTTATGCTGGTTAGATTTTAGGCAACTTGACATAATCTAGAGTCATCTTGGAAATGGGAACCTCAATAGAGTATATGCTTTTGTCAAAATGATCTGTATCAAGACTGGGAAACTTCTTCATTTCTTCTGTTTGATTAACGATATGGGCAGGCACAATCGTCTATGAGCAAAAGTGCCACTCTGAGGCAGATGGTTTTGAATTTTTAAAAGAACAAGTAGACAAGCTGTGGAGAGCAAGCCAACAAGTAGATTGCCTTCATGGTTTCTGCTTCTGCTCCCATTTGAAGTACTGTCCTTACTTTCTCAATGCTCAACTATGACCAGAAATGTTAGACAAATGATCCATCTCTTCCCCAAGTTGCTTCTGGTCATGGTCTTTAACACAGCAATAGAAAGCAAGTTAGGACATCCTCTGATGCTGTGATATTATCTTATAGAGAGTTCATTTGACCTGTAGGTCAATTTAGAAAGCATATAACCATTTAAAATGCTAAACTTTATCTTAAAACATGTGCATATGCATTAAATTAATAATGTTTTAAATTTTCTTTTATTCCTTCTTTTTCTTTTTTGTTTTTGTTTGTCTGTTTGACCCAGGGGACTCACAATGTAATTTGTGCAGGCCTTCCTTGACCTTTGGGCAATCCTTATGTCTCAACCTTTACAAGTAGATACTATTACATCTTGCTTTAGATTTTCTTTAAGCAATTTCTCACACTAATTTTACAGTCTGGAAAATCATTATTTTTTTCCATATGCCATTTATTTTGTCAGTTCCTACAAATAAAATAACATTTAAAATTTTGGGGGGCACTTTGTAAATTGTGGGTATAGTGATGTGTGTATACTGAACCTGCACATGACTTCTGAACATACTTCAGGAGATGCTGCTGATATAGTTTCAGTTCACAATTCAGAAAACCCACCCAGGTACTGGTTCTTCCTTTCCTAAGGGTGGAGTGGGAGTTTAAACAAAGCCCAATGTTATGTATGTTGTTTCCCAGGTTTAACCTGATGGTGACAGTATGTTTAGAACTTTATTGCTACAAATGACCTTGCCATCAAGCTTTCCTTTTTTCAAGACATGGTTTCTCTGATTAGCTTTAGCTGTCCTGTAACTCACTCTGTAGGCAAGGCTGGCCTCAAACTCAGAAAGATCTGCCTGCCTCAGTATCCCGAGTGCTTAGATCAAAGGTGTGTGCCAACACCACCTAACCTTGCTTTTTAAATGAATTTTCTTTTTCTAGACTTTATTTATGTATATGAGTGTGCTATGTAAATGTACAATTTTATGCCAGAAGAGGGCATTAGATCCCACTGTAGATGATTGTGAGAAGCCTTTTAAAATGCCTCAACATATGTAAGTTCTTGTCCCAGGACTTTTGCATGTGACAACCTGTCAAGAATTACCTTTATGCTCAATTGTAGAAGGTCTATAAGAGAAATAATTGAATTTGTTCACATCCAAGATTGAAAATTCTTTAACTTAGTGATTAACCAAAATATTTATTTAAAGCTATGAAGGTAATTGGTATTCATACAATTTTTGATGTATAATTTTTGAGACAGAGTCTCACTATGTAGCCCTCACTGGACTGAAATTCTGTAGACAAGGCTGATGTCAAGCTCATAGAGATCCACTTTGCTGTAGGAAATGGAGCAAGCCCTGATTGTGTGAGGGCATGAGTGAATGTATGCTGTTGACATGGGCACAGCCATGTAAATAACCCTAACTTCAGATCTAGAGGGAAGAAGGAAGGTTTCACTGCCCCCTTCATTTGGATGTAGGGACAGTGAAGCTTAGAGGAAAATGGAAAAGCCTTCATCCATTGGTAAATGTTAATAGTGTGTGCAGAAAATATCCAGCATAGCATTTGTCCTCCAGACCTTTACAACCTGGAGCTTGCCCTGCAAGACAAGGCTGATTGTACTGAGAATAGCTTAATCTGTCATCTTGTTCTAGTTCATACCATAAATCTTTCTCCTTGTTTTTCTATATGTAATAGCCCCACTTCCTTGTTCAACTCTATGTAACAACCATACTGAAATTCCATGGCACTACAGCTTCTCTATCCAAGAGCCTAGTGCATCAGAACCCAGATGTCTTTTCCTGAGTCTGTCTATCTGTCCCTTCTTCATTTCCTTATGACCCATAATCAGGCCTAGTCCTGTGAGCTGTGCAGGAACTCAGCACCTGCTCCTGCCTCCATGGTGCCTCAATAAAGGTGTGCACACCTAGCTTAAGCCATAGCTTTAATCATGCAATATCTTTCTTATTTTGAGCAATCTTTATGAAAGCTTGTTCTAGGAAAATGAACACCCCTATTCTTACTTATTCCTTCCACAATATGTAAAATACTAGTTTTGCTTTTAACTTTTCCTTACTTATATCATTTCATGTTAAAATAATTTGGAAGCAAATATTCTCAATAAAACCAAGGAGGAGAGAAATACAATTCTAGCTACTTAAAGTTTTTGCATTTTTATAAATACAAACATTATATCACATTATATAATGAGATGGATGACCTCTTTATGCTGTGAATGTCTTATTACCTTTGGCTAATAAAGAAGCTAATTTGTCCAGTAGCCAGGCAGAATAGAACCAGGAAGAAAATCCAAGCAGAGAGACAGAGAGAAAGAAGGTGAAGTCAAAGAGAAGCAAGCAGCCACCAGGGAAGCAAGATGTGAGGTAACATGCCATAAGCTGTGTGATAAAATATAGAATAATAGACATGGGTTAATTTAAGATGTAAAAGATAGTTTATTATAAGCCTGAGCTAATAGGTCAAACAGTTTTCAATTAATATTAAGTCTCAGAGTGGTTATTCAGGAACTAGCAGACAGAAGATAAACTTCCAGTTACAATGTAAGAATTTATAAAAAATAAATTTGTTATGTGATTAGTTTGTAGTCTCATCTATCTTGGCTCAGTTAAATGATTTCGGTGTTAAAGTTGATATGAAATGATTTAGAAAGATGCTAATTGCATTGAAATGTAGCATGAGGGCATGGATGTTTTCTGTCCTCCCCCTTCTTTTTTTTTTAACAAAGAAAAATATCCATAGTCCATTTTTTGCGAATGTGGGCATAGTATTCTAGGCTACTTCTGGCTGGTTGGGGGTACTGTTAATCTTATGGGAACTTAAAGAAAATTTAGAGTTATGATCAAGTCCTGACTGGAGTATCCTGTGAGGCTTGATCATCTCAGGCAGCATCTTCAATCTGTTCTGGATGTAGAACTCAGGGCAATCTGTTCCTACTGGAGATTTCTCAGGAGGTCTTCCTTGATCAAACCTGAGTTTTCTTAACTCAGAAGGAATCCACAGCCTCTCATTTCCTGTAGAAACAAAAGCAAAATCTCTTCTCCAAAGTAACATACTTTTTGACTTCAATTTTGAAGTCAAGGTATTTTCAAAATACCTTCCTTGGATTAGTTCAGCAGCATTTATAAGCAAATATCTTTTAGCAGCTATTTCTCCTTCCTCAGCATTCAAACAATTCAAATAGAGCATAATAACATACAGTATCCAGATTCTCTGTTTGCTTTCCATCTTTATGCAGCTTTATTTTAAACTCTATTTCTATTTAATTTATTTTTAATTTTTAGCTTTTTGAGACAGGTTCTCTGTGTATCTTTGTCGTGGAACTCCCTCTGTAGACCAGGCTATCCTCGAACTCACAGAGATCTGTCTGTCTCTGCCTCCCAAGCATTGAGATTAAAGGCATATGCTACCACGTTTTGAACTCACAGAGGTCTGCCTGCCTCTGTCTACCAAGTGTTGGGATTGAAGGTGTATACCACCACACCCAACTACTCTCTTTCTTTTTTTTTTATTTTAACGACTTTAACCTTTAGCCTGCATATATTTTAACACACTGTAAACCATTGAGAGGGTTTATTGTCTTTGAATCTCTCCTTACTGTATATCTCTTTTTCTGACCACATGAGTCTTTAATTTGCTGAGCAATATGGGTAGGATAAAAGCCGTGGCTTTGATGGCTAGATCCAGCCCATTCCTTAGCTTTCTGTGATTCCAGCCTCATGGCTGTTTATTGCTACAACTCTATGGCATTTCAAGGTCCTTGCCAGCAAGCAAGCTGCAACAGTGTGTCCACAAACAACACTCAAATGTTCTCTCGGTAGCCAGACCTCCTTCCTCAAAGAGTCAGAGTTTGCACCGGCAGGATGGCCCAGAAAGCTGGCATTTTAAACCAGTGCAGCCTTTTTTTTTTCCTATCGCTGAAAACCAAAAAGCATGTGGTTAGCTTTTATCAACACCATTTAAGTGTTTCGTGGCAGGACCTCTTAAAGAGCTGCAGGGTTTTGCAGCTAAAGCTGAATCAGGAAGCCTCTCTTAGGTGAGAGTGCTTGCTTGCCTCTAACAAGCAGAGCAGCCCTGAGAAATTGCTGCTACCAAGAAAACATGCTTTACTCTATTCTTTCCCAAGCTTTCTCAGGCTTTCTGTAGCATGAGGGCCTGGTTGTTTTCTGTCCTCCTACCAGGTCCCACAGTCATTAGGTCCCAAAGAAAATCACACAGAGAGTCTACATTCGCTTATAAACTAATTGGCACATTAGCTCAGGGTTCGTATTAAAAGTTTCAATATCTTACATAGTCTTACACTGAAAACATAATTTAAGTTTTTATTTTTAATCTAATAATTGGTCTCGTTCTTTCTCATTATCCAATTTAACTTTATTCATCTTACAAGTACTTTTCATTGCCTTGCCTAGGCATTCATTCTTCCCACTGATGTCCTGGACATCATACATGCACAACTTCTTGAATAAAGTGTCCTCTTAAAGTACTGATGTAGAGCTAAGAGGCACTTTAAAAGGATTGCATCATTTCTTAGAGAAAATATTAGAAAAG
>PVIU01035415.1:0-10335 GCA_004026605.1 Ondatra zibethicus | reverse complement strand
TAACTTTTTGAGAACCGAGTCTTTTTGAATGCACTCCTTCCTAGGCCAGGAGGGATGGGGGTGGGCCTTGGACTTCTAACAGGGCAGGGCACCATGCCCTCTTTCAAGGAAGAAGGGGGAGGGAGGAGGGGTGGGGGGGTAGTGGGAGGGGACCGGGAGAAGGGGAAGAAAGGAAAAAAAATTTTATTTCTTTAATTATTTTCTTGAATGGAAAAATAAAACAAAACAATGTATGGAAAAATACAAAAAAAATCAATAATTAAAGATATAATCAAATTCAGATTTTCAAAAAAAAACTGATTGCAAGTTTCAGCTTCAACAGTAGAGGGCGCTATGCGGACAGGCGCGCCAGGATTTTGATCTGACCTTCGAAGGCCTGCAGTTCCCGATGACTCGATTGCATTGGCTCCTCTGCAAAGGCAACTACTGTGGGTGCCTGTGCCCCAGTGTACCTGGCGGTGGTGCTGGAGTGCGGAAACCAAGAGCCACTGCAAGATAGTAAAGCCCAACTATGGACCCACTTTTTAGGAAGAGTGGCTCTCAAGACCCCCCGAGAGCCAACCAGAGGTTCATAGACAGTGTGTCACAGGACTTCACATCCCCCATGCCCTCTCCATTCCTGTCAGTAGTTACCATGACAGCCTCTTTGCTTGGTCTGTTTTCTGCAGCGTTAAGCACTGGTATTTTCCTAAAACGTTAACACTGTATTTTCAAGCAAGCTGGGGTTTTGAGCAAGACAGTTTGGTGTGGCTTCCTATAAAGCACTTTAAGACTTAGACTCTTAATATTGGCAGGTAAGTTACAACAAAGAAAAAAAAACCCCTTAATATAGTTCTTTTCCCAAGTCTAAAAGATATGTCTAACATTTTGCCTTCAATGTGTTGAGACATTACTTGGCCTTTAAATAATTTAATGTAAGCTGGTGCTTGCCCCAATTGGCTGTCAGTTCCCTCCAAGGCTTTGCCCAGGTGAATGAACAGGTATGCTTTCTAGAATTTAAAAAAAGAATTGAAAACAATTTTTACTAGGTAGGATGAAACAGTGATCTATTCCTTTCTTCTTTAACTTAACCTATCTGTGATTTATTTATTTATTTATATATTTATTTATTTATGTTTTCTTTGATAGGATCTCAGCATATAACTCTGGCCTGGAACTCACTAATCTCAAAAATCACAGAGATCCACCTGCCTGCCTCTGTCTTCCTCTTAAGTGCTAGATTAAATGCTTGGAACACCATGCCCAGCCTGTTTATTCATTTAGAACATTCTTTATGCGGCACTGCATTTATGAGAGTGGCAACTTATAGTTTTAAGTGTACTGTGATAGGAGAGTATCCAGTCAGAAGACTTGACTGCACCATAGCCCAGCCACTGATTGAAGAAGCGAAGGGCATTCTGAGCCGAGCCCATAGGAGCCTGCTCTGGGATTTCTCAGACTTAGAATTCGAGTGTAGCTGCCTCCCCTTTGTGAAAAACGAGATTTCAGAAGTGGCAGCAGACCTGTTTACGTTCTCTTGTGAATGTCAGGAAGTAGAAGCAGATGGTAAAAATGTGAGTCTGGAGACTTGACACTGTGTTGGGAGAGGAGATTTAGCCCTCATCTCCTGGGTCATGTTTATCTGTGTTGTCTATCCTTCTGCCCTCTTTCAGCCTCCCCATTTCCACCTTTGCTCTTCCAAAGACATTTGCATCAACCTGTATGACTTTAGGATTGACCGGAGTGAGACAAATGCGAAATCAAGAAAGCACAGACACACACACAAAAAGCCTGGGGTCTCTGAGAGAGATGTATCCGTAGCTCTGAAACTCAGCATGTTTGTTACATACAGTTGAAGGAGAGGGTGGTGAGCTAATCTTGATAGGATCTCTAGGGAGCAATCCCCACTACAGTCACCAGGGAGGAGAAAGTTGTGGCTGTTACTTTCTACACACTCTGTTTTAGAGCTAAAGATTGACTGTTTATCACCATCAGGACCCGAACCAGGGGAAGGGCTTACCATTCCCCCATAGATAAGGCGTCATCATTCACATGTGTCTGAGTCATTGGGGTCCTTGACATGCCCAAGTTCATGTGGGGTCCTTGACATGCCCAAGTTCATGTCATGAATGCTCATTTATGTATGTGTACGCTCACTCCCCAAAACATTTCATCTGGACTTCTATCATTTATAAGCACAGATCTGACAATGAGAAGCCACACCTAATAAGCACAATAAAAACACAACTTTGTAGTGTAGAGGCCAGTAAATATGTCTGACCCCTAGTCCTTTCTACTGGCTGGCCTCAACAGAGGTCAGGGATATCCTTTGTCCTGATTTAGCAATAAGGAAGAAGAAGGGGGAAAAAAGCAACTTGGATAGATAAGGCAAGAATCAACACATACTGATCCAAACCGAGACCTTTAATATAAATACTGGAACTTGAAAGGTACAAAGCCAATCCCGAGGCAAACTTCTTGTCTTCATGAAGGTAGCATAGAGCAAAGATGAAGACAAGAAGTAGGAGAAGGAAGAGGCAAAGAAGGATAATGGGGAGAAATGGAGAGGGAGGAAGAAGTGGAGGAGAAATAAATGGTGTTACACACGTTTAACCTCAGTGCCAGGGAAGCAGAGGCAGGCAGATCTGTGTGGGTTCAAGGCCAGCCTCAACTGCATAGTGTGTTTCAGCCCTGTCTCCCCCAAAAATTTAGACGAGAAGGGGGGTGGATGGTTAGGGAATGAAGAGATGAATTGTCCTTTGCATTTTTCTTTAAGTACTGAACTAAAGCTACCTATGTTTTAAGAGATTCACACTGGGACTAATAAAAGTGTTTCGCGGTCTGGGGAGAAAGCTCAGGAGATAAAATCTTTGCTGTGCAAGCATGAGGACCTGAAACTTAGGTGAAAATTTAAGGCATAGTGTTCTCGGTGTGTAATCCCAGCACTGGAAAGGATGAGATGAATGAATCCCTGAGGTTTGCTGTCAACCAACTTAGCTTACTGGGCAAGTTTCAGGCCAGCGAGAGACCTTGTCTCAAAAACAAGGTGGACAATGTATCCTGGGTAGTTTTATGTCAACTTGACACAAGCTAGAGTCTTTTAGGAAGAAAGAATCTCAACTGAAAAAATGCCACCAGGCTAGAGAGATGACTTAGTGTTGCAAGGGACAAGTCCAAGTGGGTAGCCTCTGAGGGAGGGGCCATCAATGGCATAGGTTCCACATAAAAAGCAAAAGCTCACTCCTTCACTGAGGGGATGGGCAAGCCTCTTATACCCGTTCCCGGGGATCCAGGGGTGGTGCCAATCTGGAATGATGTGTTGTCTTTCTCTCATTGACCCAGGTTGTCATGACATTAGCAGTCTCCAGGCCTTGCAGCAGACTTCTGGTTCACTCATAGGGAAGTTTCTAATGCTTATGCTCGACTTACCCCAGCAGACTGTTAGCCTCCTCCTGCAGTGAAGAGCACTGGTTGCTCTTCCTGAGGACCCTGGTTCAATCCCTAGCCCTGTAACTCCATTTCCAGGGTATCTGGATTCTGCAGGCATTGCATTTGCAGCACATACTGTACAGACATACACACAGGCAATGCACTTATTTACATAAAATAAATTTACAAAAGAAGAAAAAAAAGTGCCTCCATAAGATTTGTCTGTAGTGCATTTTCTCAATTACTGATTGATGTGGGAGGGCCCAGCTCACTATGGGCAGTGCCACCCTTGGGCAGAAAGTTCCAGGATGCTATAAGAAAGCAAGCTAAGCAAGTACCATGGGAACAAGACAGTAAGCTTCAGTTCCTGCCTCCAGGTTCCTGCCATGCCTGAGTTCCTGCCCCGACTTCTGTCAGTGATAGCCTATTATTACCTAAAAATGTAGCAAAATAAACCCTCCAGGTTACTTTTGGTAATGATGTTTTATCACAACAATAGAAACCCTAACTAAGACACATTGTTTGAGGAATAGAATTCAAGATTGATCTCTGGCCTACACACACACAAACACACACACACACACACACACACACACACCTGCACACCCATGTTCTAAATAAGAGCAGAGTACCCCCAATTCAATTTACTAACGTCTTTTTCACTCCATCCAGCAGCACAGACCGCCTTTACCCTCTTCTCTCAAGCCTTTAGTGTCAGGAAAGCCACTGACTCACACCTAAGTTATAGTTGACCTTTAAATTGTAGAATATACACATCTATTCAGCAGCTCAGGCTCCCAAAATCAATTAACAAGGTCAACTCAATAGCCTCAAGAATAGAACACCAAAAGTAACAGAAAAAGTATGCCCACAAATGGAAAAGCATTAATATAAATACTTAAATTGATGAATTCTGTCACACCTTCAATTCCAGCACTTGAGCGGCAGAGATAGGCAGACTTCTGTGAATTTGAGGCCAGCCTGGTCTACAGTTGGTGCCACAAAGTGAGACCCTGTCTCAAAATAAATAAATAACTAAACTTATGAACACCATCAAAAATATGTATTGATACGCTTAAAACAAATAGGTTCTCTATACACATGTACACACAGGCAACACTAATTGAATTCGTTAGGATATAGAAAAGAAGAAAAAGACATGATATTAGGGGGGTTCCCGGGGAGCTGGAAGTAGGAAATGATTGGTGAATAGGACCATTGTGCACTCTATGCATGAAGTTCTCAAAGGAGGAATGGAGGAAAGGAAGAAAAAGGAAGTCATATCTGACAGTTATAAAATCTTTCTACATTATGCATACCAACTTGGTTTTGCTTACAATTCTATCTGGAAACACTTAGTGGCTCCACCTATAAGTGCACTACCAATATTGTCTATATCATCTCTAAAGAGTGTATTTGTCACAAGTGTTTTTCTTTTCTGTTCTGTGTCCATTATCTCCAATACTGTGTGGTTTTACAGCTTTAGCTGAAAGTTCTTTGGTCACTGGCATCCTTTGCCTTGAAACTGTGAAGCGCACCAAAAGACGGCAAGTTTAAAGAGAGGTGTGGTGTGTTTTCTGTATGGAAATCTAGCACAAGATTGAACATGTCATGTGCATAAGAGAAAAATGCAAACAGCATTTTGCTCAGTTGATAGGAAGCAAAATAGCAGAGATGGCCTCCCACTACGAGCATGTGGCAACCAGCAAATGACCAGATGATGTTAGGTTTGTGACCCATGTCCATGACCCAATTTATCATGAAGAACAAGAGGCAAAATAAGAGTTTAACTTGAACATTGAGACAAGAACATTTGCCAGAATCTTAATGAGGTTGTAGGTGCTGAGTAAAGATGACACAGCATTTGGATTTGTGGCTTAAATTCAAAAGTTCCAGGGAATGTCCACTGTCATTGAGCTAAGCCTCTGTGTCAAGCTTCAACTTGTTCGGTATGGTTGGATCATCTGAGCATGACTGGACTTGGTAAGGTTTTGGCAGAGAATGTACAGGAACTGTCCTTCCTCTGTCAGGAGTTGGCCTGGTGCTCTAGACTGGAGATAACGGGTTTTGTGGTTGCCTTACTGTGTACTGACATCCTCTGAATTTGATCAGAACCGGAGCCAGCATCCCAATGAGCTGTCATATGTCATTATTAAGGACAATTGTTCACAAACTTATGGAGAACACTCTTTCAATATTCAAATAAAAGAGGGAAATATGCAGTCTATTTGCTCTGAAGATTCTCATACCTCCACAAAGCAATTTCAAGCTTACTCAAGAGGAAAATATGTAATTTTTCAAAGGTCAGTATAACAATCTAAGTCAAGGAAATATTTCAGTATACACTCAAGTGTTTAAAATCTAATTGTAGAGATGAGGCAAAGTTGGGTATTTTCAACATAGAAACATCTTGAGTCTATTTTTAAAGTTAAACCAAGTAGAATGTCAAGCTCACATGGTTAAAATACATGGACATTTTAAAGTAAGGTTAAATATTAAATTATGAAACTAAGCCACATATTCCAGATTGGTTAATTTAGAGTTAGAAACCCTTGCATTCTAAAGCTGTTGATTATTTATCCCAGAGTACAAAGTTCTTTAAAAATGACTCAGGGAAAAATATTTTACACAGGAGGTAAAACTTGTAAGATTCCACAATGAAATCAGACTGTTGAGTCCTGGAATTGTGCATTTCCCAGGGAGCAGACTACCAAAGTCTATAAACCAGAAGCAACTTTATTAAAAGCACCATGGATGGGGAAAAAAACGCTGCTAACTAGTTTGGGCCACAGAGAGATATTTGACTCTGTGACCCTGAGAAGGAGCTACAAGTGTCTTTTTACAGTCAAAGGTTATGCACATGGCAGAGAGTATATATTGGGATTTACAGTGTCTGGGGCGTCTCAGCATCTTGGGAGTGCCAACTTGAACTAGGGGTTTTATAGCCTCTGATTACAGGGCTTTAGTTTGAAATGTTTATATAGCCTGGGTCTGTTCTAACTTTGCTTTCCTGTATCTGGGAGAATGTAGGACGAAGGGTCAGGTAGCTTATTTTAAAGCCATTATCAGGCTATAAGCGCATATATATATATATTTTTTTTCTGGGCTCTTCAAGACCTTCCTATACTTACAATTCAGACACACATATGGACTATGTCTGTACTTCTTTCTTTTGTAGAGAAAAGAAACACTCAAGAAAACTCTTGTTCCCCAAGACGCAGACCTTTTGAATTATTGATCTCAGTGACAGATCCAGTAGCTCCAAGTCCTCAGTCAACACCTCCCATTATTGAGAAGTGGTTTGTCACCTTTCCATACTTATAGTCAACACAAAATCAAAAGGGTCTCTCCAGATTACAAAGTAGGACAAGACTTAAAGTCACAGTGAAAATGAACTACCAGAGGAGTTTAGTGCATGCAGAGCCCAGATTATTTTCTGTGGCGGAGCCTGACATCCACACTCAATGTGAGTCATCAACCGAGGGGCCTCCGGAAGGCTGAACACTACCTACAGAGTAAAGGGGGGTTGAAGCATCGCCGCACATGGGAGTCGAGGAGAAACGGCCTCTTCACCAGCTTGGAAAGCAGTGAGGATGTTTTGTACTTTCAAGGAACTGGCAGGAGTTAACCAGAGAAACGAGCAAGCTTGACTTCTGATGGGCTGCTGTGGGTGTTCCAAACCCATCCTCTGTATTGGAAATCAGTGTTGGGGTACCACAGAAAGCAAGACATAGATCTCCTGTATGATACAGCTGTAAGACTTCCTGGGAATATTCTTAAGGGACTCTACATTCTACTATAGATTCACTTGCTCATCCACATTCATTGCTGCTCTGTTAACAGTAGCCAGTAGCACAGAAATGAAAACAGCCTAGATGGCCATCAACTAATCAATGTGTAATAACGATATGATGCATATACCTAGTAGAATATTATTTGCTGGAGACCCACTCCAACAAGGTTCAGGTCCCAATGAGGATGTGTGAAGTCTGAGGGGAGGTGGGGAGAGGGGAGAGACTGGCAGAATCTGAGGGTGAATAAGGGTGGCTGCCCATGCGTTTACTGAAAAAAGGTAACAACTTTTTACATTCAACAGTTTAGCCATGAGCAAGGCTGATAGCAGGCGCAATGATTCGGGGATGAAAGTGGCCATTAACTTCGTTATAGCATTTTTCCTGAGACAAAAGTGCTAAGTTCAGCAAGTATGGAAATGTCTATTGCTCTCAAAGGCTCAGTACCTCTACCAGGAGCCCTCCTACAGCGATGCAAGGGCCACAAGTTCCTCCTGTCTGGGATAAAGAGAACGGCTGTTTTTAGCAAGCAGGAACTTTCCTCAAGGCCCTGAGGGAATGGAAGCCCTCATCCAAATGCCTGACCTTGGGAAAAGGACTTCCTCTGGGGACCACACTCCACTACAGTTTAAGAGCTATTTTCCTTCCTTGAGGGGCGTGATATAGTGTTTGTGCTGAGCTGTTCTGTACTTGGGCTCCTTTGTCTTATCTACTCTACTGGGCCTGTTTCCCTCATATGCTCCCCAAAGGAAAGGTCCTGGTATCTTACTCTTTTTCCAGTACACCATACCGTTCTGATTCCTCTCTACTTATTAACTGAACTCTTGCCTTTAATGGCCTCAGGTTCTTGGATCTGGGTTGTACCCTTCATCCTTGGGGTCAGGGATGCCAGTTAGTAAATCTCTAACTTTTCTGTTCTTGGTGTAATCAGGGAGACACAACAGGGAATCCTGTGTGCAAAGACATCACGCTATATGGTTCCGCAGTGGGTTGGTTTTTTTTTTTTTTTGCAAGAATTATGTCTACAGAGGTATTTTCAGCTTTCAAAGTCCACACAAAATTTCCCCAAAGAAAAGGCATAAGGGAACTCTCAAAACATACAGTGGGAATCACGAAAAGTGAAAGTGTAACGGTGCTGGAGAATTGCGATCCCAGAAGTCGAAATGCTGGAACTGTGTCAAGCAGCCATGGTCAATGTGTGGTCCATGCCAATTATCCAACTAGAAAGAAAATAAAGCTATGAAATTAGCAGATTAGTGCATTTCTCAACCCTCATCAGAGAAGCTTCTTTTTACAGTATAAGGTGATTAACACAGAGACCCCGAATTGGTCGACATGTAGGGAATAAGAGACTGGTGCTCAGTTTTAAATGGTATCTCACCCCCTTGAACACAGGCTCAGGGGGCATTGTAGAAGGGGCAGAAAGAATGTAAGAGCCAGAGGTGGACATCTGCAGTAAAACCATATTTGCCAAACACACAGTGCAGTTGTACACATAAGCTCACAGCATCTGTGACTGCAAACACAGACCTGAGCAAGATCAAGCCAGCCGAAATCCCACCGTGGTCAGGGAAGGAACACATGAAGTTTCACTATGGTCAGGGAAGGAGCCCATGAAGACCCACCATGGTTGGGGAAGGAGCCCATACCATGGTCAGTGAAGGAGCCCATGAAGTCCCCCTATGGTCAGGGAAAGAACCCATGAAGACCCACCATGGTCAGGGAAGGAACCCATGAAGTCCTACCGTGGTCAGGAAAGGAGCCTATGAAGTCCCACCGTGGTCAGGGAAGGAACCCATGAAGTCCCACCATGGTCAGGGAAGGAACCCATGAAGTCCCACCATGGTCAGGGAAGGAGCCCATGAAGCCCCGCCATGGCCGAGTAGCTATTGGCAACTGGCAGCTGCTGGCATGTGAGAGGGTCAGTTTTCTTCAGGGATTTGACTCTGAAATGCTATCTAAGCTCTAGGGGATGGTGATAGTGAGAGACAGGGAAGGAACTGGAGGGAGAAATGAGGGTGATTTGATCAAAATGCATTATGTATGTGTATGAAATTTTTAAGCAATTTTATAAGTGAGTTAGATAATTTCCCATTGTACATGATAGCAGGTATGCAAATTGAGAAATAAGTCATAGTATTATTTTTATGTAGCTTGTCGGCAAATATAGAAGTGGTTAAAACAGGAAAGAAAACATGGAAAACCATATCAAATTCACAAGAGAGGCTTGTGCTTTTTGTTTGATTTGGTTAATAAAGAACTACAGAGACCGAAAAAAAAAAAGGTGAAGCAACAGAGTGATTGAAGTTCAAGTTTATCTGTAAAATTATGGCTCACACAGTTCAAAGAAGAAGAAAACTAAAGAAGGGCCAAAAACCAGAAAGAGGGGAAGCATAAATATATTTAATTCTAATTTATCTCCTTTTTGGCCTCTTAACATTTTTCAAACAGAACAAAAGTGGTTAGAAACACTGTATAGGAATACAACCGAGCATCCGCAGGTGTCAGAGATATGGATTCTCTGATATGCTGGGAGATGCCTGACAGGGAGGCAGAATGGGAGGCTCACAGCTGCCGGAGGCAGGAGGCGCCTAACGTCCAAAGACACAGGTTCTTTACATTTTATCAAAAGTCATTTGCAAAGAAGCCCTTCTTGAGCTTCCGGTTTGATGCCTTTCATTAATGATTAACAATTTAAGCCCTGGAGTGGCAGAAAATCCTGAAGTGTCACTGGCAAGAGGTAAGAGAAGCCTTCTCAGAGGAAAACAGCAAGTCCTACCTCAGGCACTAAGTTGGTAAGTCACTTATCTTCATCCTGCAGCCCGGTCTGCCCGGTCCTTCCTGAATAACAGCTGATGGTCTCTATATATCCCTCCTCAAACCTCAAATAAAAAGTGTGTGGCAGAAGGTGAACATCTGTATCTACAAAGGTGATGGGGAAGGAGGAGTGAAGAAGATGGAGAAACGGAGGGAGATAGAAAAGAGATGGGAAGGGAGAAGGGAAGGAATAGGGAGAGTAGAGAGAGTGGAGGGAGAGAAGGGGAGGAGGGATGAGCAGGGAAGGGGAAGAAGAGAAGTGGAGGAGATGGGAGGGGGAGGAAGAGAGATGGGAGGGGGAGGAAGAGAGATGGGAGGG
>PVIU01035414.1:0-10314 GCA_004026605.1 Ondatra zibethicus | reverse complement strand
GCACATGCTTAAGAACAAAGCTGCAGGTTATCTTGGGGGAATTGCAGCACTGACTCCAAGCTGCAGTTTGGTGACAGTCTTCAGACTCACAATAGCAAACTTCCTCATGAGCACAGAAAGACCCAACCCAGGGTGGGCTGGAGGACTAGTGACATCTTGGAAGTCCATGCCTTCCACTCATAATAGAAATCAAACTTTAGCAGTGTGCTTTCCTGAGCTAGGAATGCTTGTTTAGGTGACTTGCTCTGGGTTGCCCTTGGGCTGGAGACCACAGAGATGGGTTGGAACTAAGAATGAAAAAATGTGAATGAGAGTGTTATGCTTTAGCAGTGGTGTTCCCAAAGACCTGAAACTTTCAGAGGGTGGGCTCTGCTGGGAGAAGTGAGATCACTGTGTGTGTTCTAGAAGGAGTTATTGGTATCTTGGCCCTACTTCCAGCTTGGCTGTTTCTGTTTCCTGGCCTCTTAGAAGTAAGTGGCTTGCTCCATACTGTAATGCTCTGCCTCAACACAATCCAAGGAGTGTGGTAGCCACAGAGGGAAAACCTCTGAGCCCATGAGCCCTAGTAAGTCTTTCTTCTTTTTAAGTTGATTTTTTTTTGGTATTCTGTCACAGTGACAGAAAGCCGCTTAGGAGATGTTGAGTACATGCATCTGCTTCCGTCCTGCTGCCAGGCTGTGGAAGAGAGGTTGGGAAGGCAGTGAGTGACTCAGTGGGAGAGAGCATGGATGGGCTGGGTGGATTCCAACAAGAACGAGCGGAGGTTTCTCTCAAAGGGGAGATGGGCAAGGGGGAGTGCCAGTGCAGGGTGGGCTGGAGAGGCCTCTGCGTTTTCAGATTGTGGTCAGTGGCTTTTCTGTGGCAGTTGAGATTTACATGTGATGGATGGATGGACGGATGGAAAGAAATGAAGAAGAACATTATCCTTAAGTTTGAATGCACATCCTGGGACTTTTATTCTAAGAAATCTGAATCCAGCCTCAAATGATTCCCTAGTTAGAGTCTGGAAATTGAGATGACATTTCCTGGACATTACGCAATACTGTATCACACAGTCAGAGAGCAGGTTGAGCCAGTCTCAGTGTTAGGGAGAACCCACTCTAAACACGTTCTCCAACTTCTACATCTATAATTTAGCCTCGCTCCTAAGCCTTGCTTATAGACTGACACATTACACGGCACGTGCTTTGTTTGGTTTCCTGGGTCACTTTGTTTAACTTTTGATTTCATACACATATATAATGTATTTTGCTCAAATCTGCTTTTACCCACTCCTCTCCAACACACCCTTTTCCACTCCCACGTTACCCCTCCTTCCCAACCTCATGTCCTCCTCTTTCATTAACTTATGAGTCCAGTTAGTGTTGCCCAGGAACACACAAGAGTGGGGTCATCGACTGGGACATGAGCAATCCACGAGTGGCCACACCCTCAAAGAAAGGTGACTCTCCCTTCCCTAGTAGCCATCAACAGCCCACAGCCTCTCAGCTGGGGCGACACCTGGTAATCCTCTTACAGCGGGCCACTCTGCTCAACTGTGATAATTATCGTAGGTAAGCATTTGGAAAGTAACATATACTCTGCTATGTATATCGTGGAACACACTAACATACTAAAACTATGTTATTCTGTATAAAGAAAAGAAAATAATTCTTCTTGACAAGTATTTTTTTTTCAAACTTTCTTTTTAAAATCGGGAATACCTATTTCCTATCGTCTCGCAGAAATGCTGTTCCGCGAAGCACTGTAGGAAGAAGCATCAGTATAGTTGACTCCCAAAGACAAGAGCTACATTCTTTTAGGGATAACGGGGCAACAGCCTGAGAGCACCATCAGGTGACTGAGTACACAGATCGGAGCTGTCACCACCCAGTGCAGAGGGAGGGTGTCTACCTGACTGTGAGCAGAGGGGATAGAGCCCCGAGTCTCTGAAATTGAAAGTGACCTCTCACCTTTCTTTAATTAATTGTGTGTGCTATGTACACGTGTTCATGGGAGTGCATGCATGCAAGATGGGACTGCTTTGGGTACCGACCCGAAGAGATGTTTTTCTTATTCTTTTCATCAAAAGCCCGATTTGAAACCACATTCTCTGGTCTAGTCTAGGTAATATTCAAAGCTGTTTTTATTTTAAATTTTCTTTATTATGCTAAGACCTATAAACAAGAGAGCCCATGTTATTATAATCCATGCAAAATTATGTAAACATTACCCAGAGCATGAGATTGGGGTGGAACCGATGGCTCCGGACATTGGCTTGCTCTATGGATAAAGGCCTTGCCATTTCTGCTCTAGAGAAGACAGAGTAGCCCTCTACAGGCATCTGCGGATTGCCTCTTCGAAACATGATTGTTATGCACTTCCTGAAATTCTAGAAATTAATTTTCTTCTGGGGACGCAGGGAAGTCAATCATTTCCTGAAGGAAGGGAATTTCTCCAGTGCCTTGCTCATTGTGACAGGCTCACAACCCAGTTATTTGTCTCATAAAGTGGAAGGCAGTGCTTTAAACTGGAGTCTCACTTCTGCACCATGATTGAGCCCTTGGCACGCAGCGTTAACAAAGCCACGTATGGCTACCAAGCTCTTTTCTAGCCGGGATGTATCCATCACTGAAGGGAGACTTTTCAAAATAAACTCACACTTTCGCTTCTATTTCCCTTCTTACAACCAACATATAGTTTTTTTTTCTTGTTTCCCTGGTGTCAGTTGACTTAAAAAAAAAAAAAAACAAGCGATTAAAGAAATTTACCCTTCATTTTAAATTCACCTGTGTGGGTGTTTTACCTGTGTGTATGTCTGTGCACCATGTGCATGCAGTGTCTGTAGAGTCCAGGAGAGGGTGACAGATCCCCTGCAACTGGAGTGATAGACGCTTGTGAGCTGCCTGATCTGATGCTGAGAACCAGACTCTGGCCCTCTGCAAGAGGAACAAGTGCCCTTAGCCATCTCTCCAATCCCCACCTCTTTATTTTCGTTCCTCTGTATTGATTATTCTCAGACGCTACCTGTTGACACAATTGCCTGCTCTGGTCACTTTAGGGTTCTTTTCTCTCCTTGTTCATGAGATCTACACAAAGAACCCTCCACCTTAGTCCTGCCCATTGGCTTGATTTTTCTATCCCTGCCATTCTTAACCCAATCACAGCAGAAACAAGGATCTAAGCACTGAAGTTTCTCCTGGGCAGGGGAGGTCACTTTACACTGACCTTTCCAATTCTTCCAGCGTTCTGTGGCTGGCATCTGATTTGTGTGGTGTGCAGGATGAACTGTTTGGTCTATTCCCTATGTCTGAGTTACAGGACAGTGGGGGAAAACTCCCTCCTGAGCTGTATGACCTAAGACTGAGAAAGTGAGTTTCCCCATAGGAAAACTCATCCAGAAGACTGGAGAATGGATTTCTATTTCCCTCAAAATGACATCACTACTTGGGGGCTCAGTTCCTCCTACCCCACGTTAGACAGGAAGCAAAACTCAGCTGCTCTGATGGCTTGAGAGGTCTAACTTCCTATGAAAAGAAGCTTTCTAGAACCTGTCACATCTATTAAATCTATATGTCTGTATGGATGTAGGTGCATGTCTATATATGCATGTATATACATTGTCCAGTCTACACATAAGGACACCAAGACATGGTGGTGACTCCAGAGTCTCACTGAAAAACAGTGACAGCCTTGTTCTGTGGAGCTGGTGGACCAACTCCTTTCCACTAGATCATGTTCAGGCAATCATATCCCTCACCCCACCCAGCATATTGACATTTCAAGAGGATTTTACAGTATATGAACATGTCTGTAGAAATCTAAGCCTAGACTCAGAGAACTGTGTCCCCAAGCCTGGGACTTGGTAGCCTTACCAGGAAGGTGTAGGTGTGTCCTAACCCCAAGGACGAGGAGCATCAGAGCCAGGAGAGAGTCTGTGTGCAAGGGATGGTGAGGCAGCAGTCACTGTGACTGTCTTCCTTTCTCCCAGAAGCTTTGTTCTCCATGGTATGATGTCAGTGGTCCGTGTCATCTTTACTGTGATCTACCATCTGACCAAGCCTAAATAGACACCACATTCTTTTGGGACATGACTTTTCTGTCCTACTGAGGTCTTGCTTTTAGAATGTGTTGACAGGGAAGAAACCCAGGCTTTCGAGAAGGCACTGGTGACTTTTAGATCACACTGAATCAAGTCACTGTATATCCCATATATGCATATTTGTGCTCCATGTGTGCTTTGCTAAGGCTGAAGATCTTCTGCTTCTTCTCCATGTCCGTGCCTATTCCACACAGAAATTGACAGGGAAGGGTTTGGACTACAAACTCTGGTCCAGGCATAAGGTTGTCCTTACATTCCTGTGGAAACCATTGGCCGAATGCCTATTCTGTACAGGTCTCAGCAACAGACAATTATCTGTGATCATATAGTTTAGTGGTTCTCAACCTGTGGGTTGTGACCCTTTCACAGGGGTCACCAAGGTCTATCAGAAAGCACAGATGTTTATGTTACAATTCAAAACAATAGCAAAATTAAAGTTGTGAAGTACCAATGAAAATAATTTATGGTTGGGAGTCATCACAACATAAGGAACTGTATTACAGGGTTGTAACATTATGAACATTGAGAATCACTGATGTAGAGCCAAGGCCTTGATATCCATTGCTGAAAGACAGGATAGATAGGAATGTGTGTCCTGGGAAAGGAATGCAGACACTGCTGGGAAAGGATGAGGAAGTTGCTTTGCTGTGCCAGGGGTGCTGTCCTTGGGCTTCTTTGGACTACGACAAACTTCAGACCCGCTTAGGTCAAACGTTGGTTCACATTAGATACGATCCTGGTTAAGGAGAAGGAGAGCAGTCGGTCTCCTCTGGGATCTAGAACCTCACCAGCCACAAGGAGTTGGCTAGGTTCCCAGTCCCAAGCGTGAATTCTCTCCTATCAAGTGGGATGTAAGTCCAACTAGATAGACAGTTGCTGGTTGTTCCCAAGATATAAATGCCACCATTGCACCCTTGGGGATATCTTGCTAGCTGGCTGTTGTTGTGGCACATCGGCTTTGCGTCTGTGAAGGACTGTTCATTGCTTTTCTCCCGTGGCGGTTTGCACAGCACCTTCAGATAGTCCTCGGGGAGAAGGCTTCCAGATCATTCCATCTTGAAGCCTCTAAGTGTCGTTTTTGAAGTGTGCAGTTTTTTTCAGCAGTATTGTCTTACCTTCAGGTCCTGGGAGGAAACCAAGGGCAACATCAAAAGCTTGCCTTGTTTGAAAGTCTCTTAATTCTTCAAGTGAGAGGGAACTTTATAGGGAAAGAGAGGGTGTTAAGCTGAGAGATAAGTATGTTTCAGAATTGAGAACAGGACTCAGGTCCCAATGGGAGAAGGAAGACTTAACTTAATTTCTAGCCATGAAATGCTTAGTTGAAGAGTGGCAGTTGTTTGTGGGAATTCAGGGTGGGTGCTCTAGTACTGAAAGGGGTGGGGAGAAGAGACACTGAGCAGACGGAAGAGCTGGCAGGTGCCGGGAAGTGGTGGGGGGAAGACTTTAGCTTTGCAGTGATGTTTCCTCCCACAACATCAACAGGGTGGGATCGGGAAGAGGCTGTGTGAAGGGCAATGAGTGGGTGGGTGGGTGGTCCTTCTGTCTATGTGTTGCTTTTATCGGTTAATGAATAAAGAAACTGGGTAGGCCTATAGCATGGGAGGAGGAAGGTGGAGTTAGAGAGAAGCCATGGAGCCATCGGAGAGAGATGCTGGGAACTTTACCCAGTAAGCCACAGCCACGTGGTGATATACAGATTAATAAAAATGGGTTAAATTAATGTAAGAGTTAGCCAATAAGAAGCAAGAGCTAATGGGCCAAGCAGTGATTTAATTAATACAGTTTCTGTGTGATTATTTTGGGTCTAAGCTAGCCGGGCGGCTGGGAGCCAGTAAGTGGCCTTCTCCAACAGATGGGACACTAGGAAATGGACATAGTTTTATATGTGATGCTATTTCACTTTCATTTATGCAAATAATCACGTGGCAAGGAATAGGCTGGTTTGTATTGGTGGGCTCTGCTCTCAGGTTGGGAGTAATGAAGAACAAGAAAAAGACCCTGTCACTGAGGAGCTTCTAGATTACAGAGACCAAAGAGTCAGTCAACTACCACACAGAGATAGTGCAGTGGAAGCTTTGCTTGTCTTGGGTTTGAATCCTGCTAGACAACTGATTCTAACCATCAGCTATAGCTATTGACCTTAATGTGTGTACCATAAGCAGTCTTTCAGGGTCTTTTTTTTCTCATTTATGCTTCAGCCCAATAAATATTTGCACAACTGCTTTATTCCAGGCTTAATGATGAGTCCCAGAGCATAGCAGTGAGCATGAGGGATCAAGGCCCCACCCTTACAGAGCTTAGCAGTGACCAACTATGATTAATTAAAATAATAAAAGCAGTTGTTTTCTCTCTCTCTCTTTCTCTTTCTCTCTCTCTCTGTCTCTTTCTGTCTCCCCTCCAACTCTCTGCCTCTTTACACATACACATAAACACTAAAAAACCACTTACATACATTTGCGCGCGCACACACACACACACACACACACACACAATCATTGCTAGAAAGAAGCTAACTTACAAGGTTGGGAAACATTTATTTCTTGAAAGCATTTGAGGGGAACAGAACCACAGGGAGGCAAAGAAAGGAAGAAGAAAGTGACTTAAAATAACCTGCCCATTTTCAAAGCTGTCAATTATCATTTGGAGTTTCCTCTTTAGGTGCACAGGCAAAAGAATAAGGATGGCAGGCCCAACAGGAGAGCTCATTCAGACCCAGTGTCAGTGGCTCCAGTGGCCAGTAGCTGTGTCTTTCTGTTGTCACGTTCAGCAGGTTCTGATTTTAAAGACTGTTAAGATCCCGCACTTGGCATTCGGGCCTCTCTGTTTGCCTACCTTTATTTAGTTTGCCAGTGAAACTGTGAAACCATTGTTTGCATTTAAAGCCAAGGGTATCACCTTTAAATAAAGAATATAAAGTGTAAAATACCTGGCTTGTTCCATAGAACTTTCAAGTAAGATGAGCCTGTTATTGATCCCTTGTGATGGATGCTGCCTTGGCTACTTAACCTTCTCTGCCTTGCACTCCAGCATATAAATAAACATATGTTTATTCCATGTGGGCAGTTTGCTTCTTACAACTCAGCATGCTCAGCTATTGCAGTTGGAGCATATATTATAAAGCTCTCCTAGTGCTGGGTCATCCGAGCCGGCCCAGACACGCCAGTCCTCACACCCCAGTGCTTGTCATCTCATACTGATACTTCCAATAGCCTCAGGAGACACAATATTAGACAGTACCTGGTGCTTACTTGCCTGAGCCTGAAGCCACCTCTGAGGAGCTGGGACAGGGCTTGAAGTCAAGGTAGGGGCCATTATCCTTCCTTTTTCCCTCCCCACCTCCTCTTTCTCCCCTCTTTATCTTCCTGCATCTCCTCTTCTCCTCTCCTCGTCTTCCTTCTTTCCTCCTCTCCTCTTTTCCTCCTTCCCCTCCTCCTTTCCTGTTTATACATTTTTTCTCCTCCCCCCTCTTCCTTCTCTTTTTTTTGTTGCAATACTGTGTCTCTAACTTAGGGCCTTGTGCATTCTCGACAAGCAACCTCCTAGGACATCCATTCCTAGTCCTACCATCTCTCTTTTAAAACATCATTGAAATTATTTATTTACTCTTGTATTCATTTTTCCCCGTCATCTTTTTTTTTGGATTTTTCAAGACAGGGTTTCTCTGTAGCTTTAGAACCTGTGCTGGAACTAGCTCTTGTAGACCAGGCTGGCCTCGAACTCAGAGATCCACCTGCCTCTGCTGCCCAAGTGCTGGGATTAAAGGCGTGCGCCACCATTGCCCAGCTCCCCCATCATCTTTGATGGAAGAAAGTGGCATGCATATCCTCTTCTGGCCCTTTCATGTTTACTGTCATAGGCTTGTAAGGTCATAGCTAGGTGTAAGAGAATCTTTAAATAAAGATAAAGGAAAGGGCACACATCAATTAAGAATTATTGCATTATAAGTATTAAAATACAATTTACAGGGGTCTAAAGATCACAGGAATTTACTACTTTCCTTTAAAAAAAAAAACCCAGGGTTGGGCTGGCTTCAGGCACAAATAATGAAACAATATGTTGTCACTCACAATAGTAGTATAGCTCAAATACTTGTCTACCATGTTCAAGGCCCTGAATTTGATCTCCAGCATCATGGATGATGACAATGATGATAATGACAGGATTATAATAACATTAAACAATCACATTTCCTCTTCCTTTGAATTGGTTCTATGATCAGATATGTCATTTCTTCATTTGTTTTACTGGATTCATATATATATATATACATACATACATACATACACATATATGTGTGTGTGTGTGTGTGTGTGTGAAATACATATTTCTATATAGTGTTGGGATCTGGGCCCAATGTCTCACACAAGATAGACTAATGTTTTATCACTTAACTAATTTAAGTTAAGTGAGTGCATGTGTAATATGTGTGCATGTGTATCTGCATTTTGCAAGTATGTGGACACACATATATTTCAGGTGCCTGTGCACACATTTGTTCATTTGTGTGGAGGAAGGCCAGAGAGTGATAGTTAGTGTCTTCTTTGATCATTTTCCATCTTATGTATTGAAGCCAAGTCCCTCACTCAAACCCAGAGCTTACTAATCTGGAACTACTCGTGGGATCTTTATCTCTGTCTCTGGGAATATAGCTGCAGTTCCTTTTCCACCTGGCATTTACATGGTGCTGGAGAATTGAACTCAGACCCCATGCTTATGTGGCAAGTTCTTTACCCATTGAGCCATCTTCCCAGTCCCCTGGATTCATGCTCTTACAGAAGCTTCTACCTGTTAATGACTAAGAAGTATCCAGTAGTAGAAAGGCACAGGACTGAATGCCAGGACACCCCAATCCCATTCCACGTGCATTTTGTCTCAGCGGTGTCAAAACTGAGGTAGTTCATGAAACTACATCATTGTGGATTAAATTCTGGAGTGTGGTGGTGGACAAAGGACGAAAACAGTGGACCTTGAACCCCCAAATTGTCTTATTTTTTAATTTTTAAAATATTCGTGTGTTTGTGTGCCTGCACGCATGAGTGCACTTGCCCACAGAGGCCAGAAGAGGCAACTGGATCACCTGGAGCTGGAGTTACAAGTGGTTGTGAACTGCCTGACATGGGTGCTGGGAACTGAGCTCCAGTCTTTTACAAGAAACAAGTGTGCTTGTAACTCCCGATTCATTTCCTCAACTCCTGGGCATCAGTAAAAGACAGCAGTGTTCTCTGTTTTGGCTCGCATGTCTTACATGCTCCCTCAAGAACTGTTTATGGATTTGATCACTAGAGTCTGAGCCGAGGTTCTGAACAAGCTGATCCCTAGGCCTAGAGAAGAAGAATGACTAGGAAGAGAGGATAATTTGCTAATGGAGGCAGAGCAGAGTCTACAAGACTTACCCTCCAACAAATATTCAGTTTGCAACGTTTCCCCAAAATCAGACCTCTGCTCTCGATCTTTTTGGTGGCATTAGCTCATTTCCATGGCTTCCTGCTCATGGGGATGGAGTACATCTCTCTTCTGTGCTTTCCTAAGGACTCCCCAACTGCGCATGGCCCAAAGGGAAAGCGGGCTGCCCAGATGGCTTTGCTCTGCACCAGTGCTCGTCATTATGTAAACCCTCCTTCTGACAGCTCACGCGGAACATGCCTCGCCCTGGAAGAGGAGCATTCATTAACCGTGTCGCTGTTGCCACATGGAATCAGGGCATTAGGTGAACCTCTGCCAGGCTGCCAGAGGGGGTGTGCCTGTGGGCAGCACCATCCTGGCTTCGACATCCACAAAGACTTCACCTATTTTTCAAAAAACAATAGTTTTAAAAGACCAATAGTAAACATTGAAGAAGAAGAGGCCAAGGGAGCTTGAAAAGTGGGAATATGCATGGTCCCAGTAGCAGAACTGAGAACAAAATCCAAGCTCTCTGGCAGCTATAGTGCACTCTTTATATTGTAGACTACTTAGTTTTTAAAATATAGACTGTAGAAGGCTTGATGAAAGGTGTACATGTTTTTATGCAAAGAGAATTGGACACCATCCCTCTGTCATCTGATCTCAAAGAACATATTCTTAAAGGGTTTTAATCATTATACATGTGTATGTATGTCTCTCTCTGTGTCTCTGTCTCTGTGTGTCTGTCTCTCTCTTTCTGTGATACATGAGTATAGTGCCCACAGATGCCAGAGGGTGGCACTAGAACCTCCAGAGTTGGAGTTACAGGTGGTTGTGATCTGCCAACCAGG
>PVIU01035413.1:0-10337 GCA_004026605.1 Ondatra zibethicus | reverse complement strand
GCCTACTGAGGGTTGCCCGCTCCTCTCTGCTCGGCTCCGTGGGACAAAGGAGGCCCCCTAGCAGGGGACTCGTCCTTCCCCCAAGGCCTCAGCCCGGGTGGGCCGAGCTCAGGTGCAGCCGGGACAGGGTCCAGATGAATCCGCGGAAGCTGGTTGGGCGAGGTTCCCGGTCCCAAAAGCAGGCCTACTGAGGGTTGCCTGCTCCTCTCTGCTCGGCTCCGTGGGACAAAGGAGGCTCCCTAGCAGGGGACTCGCCCTTCCCCCAAGGCCTCAGCCCGGGTGGGCCGAGCTCAGGTGCAGCCGGAACAGGGTCCAGATGAGAGGACTTTTTTTGATTCAGTCTATTTGATGCTCTGAAAGCTTCTTCTGTCTTCATAGGCATGACTTTTTTTAGGTTGGGAAATTTCTTCTATGATTTTGTTGAATATATTTTCTGTGCTTTTAAGTTGGACTTCTTTACCTTCTCTTATATCTATTATACTTAGGTTTGTTCTTTTCATGGTGTCACATGTTTCCTGAATATTTTGTATAAGCTTTTGTTAGATTTAATATTTTCTTTAATCAGTGAGTCTGTTTCCTCTATTGTGTCTTCAGCGCTTGAGATTCACTCTTCTATCTCTTATACTCTGCTGTTTATGCTTGCATTTGTGGTTCCTCGTCAGTTTCTTATTATTTCTGTTTCTATAATTCCCTTGGCTTGTGTTTTCTTTATTGTCTCTATTTCAGTTTTCAAGTCTTGAAAAGTTTCTTTCATATCTTTCATAGCTTTTTCTTGGTTTTCTTTAAGGGATTTGTTGATGTCTTCCATTTTTTTGTCTTTTCCTCCATTGGGGTAATTTTTCATTTCCTTTTTAAGGACCTCAAATATTCTCCTAAAGTTATGTAGAGGTCATTTTCTTTTGCTCTATCTACATTTGGTTGTTGAAGTCTTGCTGATATAGGTCCTCTAGTTTTTACTGCTATCATGTTGGTCTTTGTGGTGTTGCATGTGTTCTTACCTTGTCTACCTCTCTTTTCCTCTGATTGATGTACTTGGGGCTATCTTGTCTCTGGTGATGAATCTTCCAGGTGCCAGTGGATCCAAGGCTCAGGTGGCTGCTCATCGTGGTACAGCCAGGGTATGATTCCAGTCACCTAGCTGGGCCCTCCATGTCCCTGAAGGTTGCTTAGCACTCCTGGGATTTGCTCTGCAATACCAGGTGTAGTTTGTACATGTTCTCACAGAGATTGCTTCCTTGGATCTCATTCTGATGAGGTTGCCTCCTTGGGCCTGCTCTCACAGATGTCCTGGCTCATGCCTACTCCCTCAGAGGTTCTAGATTTGTGCCCAGACCTAGAGAGTTCTCTAGTTCTGGCCTATTCCTTTGGATTTCCCAGACTCGCACCTAGACCCCAGAGGTCTCTGGTTTCTGCCTACTCCCATGGAGGTCCCAAATTCTTGTCTGGACTCACAGAGATCCTGGCTCAGGCCTAAACCCACCGATGTCCCAGTCTTGCACCCACATTCGCAGAGGTATCTAGTTCTGGCCTACTCCTTCACTGGTTGCTCCCTTGTACCTGATCCTGTGGACTTTGTTGTCTCGGTCCTGCTTCAACCTATGTCACTGGCTCAGACCTGTTTCCATAAATGTCCGTAGTCTGGGTCTGATCCCATGGAGGTCCCTGGCTTGAGCACAGTCCCATAAAGACCTCGGGCTCTGGTCTACATCCTCAGAGGTCCCAAACTCATGCCTGGACCCACAAAGGTCCTGGCCCAGGCCTACTCCCTCGCTGGTACCAGACTGAAACTCAGACCTGCAGAGGTCTCTAGTTCCTCCCTACTCCCTCACAGCTCCCAGACTCTCACCAGGACCCACAGAGTTCTCTGGTTCCTCCCTACTCCCTCGATGGTCCCAGACTCTTGCATGGACCCACAAAGGTCTCTGGTTCCTGCATATTCCATTGGAGATCCCAGACTCATTCCCAGATCCACAGAGGTCCTGGCTTAGGCCTACTCCCTCAGAGGTGCTGTCGGCAAATTTCAAGTTTTTTTTTAACCACTGAGTAGTACTCCATTGTATAAATATGCTACATTTTCTATACCTATTCTTCACTTGAGAGGCATCTAAATTGTTTCCAGGTTGTGGCTATTACAAATAATGCCCAAGAGTGGTATTGCCGTGCCCTGAGGTACGTTGATTCCCAATTTTCTGAGAAACAGCCATACTGATTTCCAGAGCGATTGTACATGTTTACATTCCCACCAGCAATGGAAGAGTGTTCCTCTGACTCCACATATTCTCCAGCATAAGCTATAAAAGGGGTTTTTGATCTTTGCCATTCTAACTGGCATAAGATGGTAACTCAGAGTTGTTTTGATTTTCAATTCCCAGAAGTCAAAGGATATTAAACATTTCCTTAAGTGTGTTTCAGTCATTTGAAAGTTTTCTGTTGAGAAATATCTGTTTAGTTCTGTATACCATTTTTAAATTGGTTATTTGGAATTTTGATATCTAATTTCTTGAGTATTTGATATATTTTGGAGATTAGTCCTGTGTCTGATATGGAGATCAGTTGTCTGTCTGATGTGGGGTTGATGAAGAAATTTTCACCTTCAGTGGGCTGCCTTTTTGTTTTATTAACTGTGTCCTTTGCTTTACAGATGCTTTTCAGTTTCAGGAAGTCTCATTTATTTATTGTTGCTCTCGTTGTCTGTGCTACTTGTATTACATTTAGGAAGTGGTCCCCATGCGTTAAAGGTTACTTCCCACTTTCTCTTCTATTGGGTTTAGTGTGGGCAGATTTATATTGAGGTGATAGATATGGAAATATTTTTATTCTTCTACATGTTGATATCCAATTATGCCAGCACCATTTGTTGAAGATGCTTTCCTTTTTTCATTATTTTTGCTTAATTGTCAAAAATCAGGTGTTCATAGGTGTGTGAATTAACATCCAGGTCTTCAATTAGATTCAATTACTCAACCTGTCTGTTTTTATGCCAATATCTAGCTGCTTTCATTACTCTAGCTCTATAATAGAACTTGATATCTGGGATGGTGATGCCTCCAGAAGTTTCCTTATTGTACAGGATTGTTGTGGCTATCCTGGGATTTTTGTTTTTTCATATGAAGTTGATTATTTTTCATTCAAGGTCTGTGAAGAATTGTGTTGGGATTTTGATGGGGATTGCACTGAATCTATAGATTGATTTTGGTAAGAATGACATTTTTATTATGTTCATCCTACCTATCCAAGACCAGGGGAGAACTTTGCATTTTCTAATATCTTCTTCAATTTCTTTTTTCAAAGACTTAAAATTCTTGTCAAATGGATCTTCCACTTCTTTAGTTAGTTTTAACCAAAGATATTTTATGTAATGTGTGTCTATTGTAAAGCATGAAGTTTCTCTGATTTCTTTCTTAGCTTCTTTATCATGTGTATATAGGAGGGTTACTGATTTTTTTTAGTTGATGTTGTATACTTCCAACTTTACTGAAGGTATTTATCAGTTAAAATAGTTCCCTGATAGAACTTTTGTGTTTTTTAAGAAAAACAAACATAGATCCACCTAGAAAGGGAAAAAGACAAGATTGCCTAACAAAATTAGGAGCATAGGGGTGGGGAAAAAATGGAGAGTAAAAGAGGAAGAGGAGAACTTGAAGGAACAGGGTAGATGAGATCGAGGAAGGACAGAGATGAGAGCAATGAAAGAGATATTTTAATTGAGGGAGGCATTACAAGGCTAACAAAAACTAGACATGAGAGAAATTCCCATGAATCCATAACCATGAGCCCCAGTAAGACCCTAAGCAATAGAGGAGTGGGTTCCCAAACTGGTCTTGCCTGTAGTCAGACTGTTAAATATCTTAAATATTACCATAGAACCTTCATCCAGCAACTAAAGGAAACATAGGCAGAGACCTGAAGCAGAGCACTGGGCTGAGTTCCCAAAGTGTAGGCAGAGGGCCTGATGTTCATCCTGGCTGCCCGGCTAGCTTAGCCCTGAAATTACCACACAGAAACAGTATTAAATCACTTATTGGCCCACTAGCTCTAACTTCTTATTGGCTAACTCTTACATCTTAGTTTAACCCATTTCTATTAATCTGTGTATCGCCACATGGTAGTGGCTTACTGGTAAAATTTCAGGAGCATGTCTAACTCTGGTGGTAGATCCATAGCATATTTCTGATTCTGCTTTCTTCCCCCCAGAATTCATTTTCATCTTCCCTGCCTACCTAAGTTCTACCCTATTAACAGGCCATGGCAATTTCTTTATTCATTAACCAATGAAAGATGAACAAGGACAGAAGGACCTCCCACACCACCTAGGTACAGTTGAAGAGTGGGAGGAGTGAGAATATAAGCAAAGAGGTCAACACCATGATGGGTCTACCCACTGAAAGACTTTACCTGTGCTAACGGTTGCTCACCAACTCTAGTTATATTGGGAAGGAATCAGCATATGTCCAAATTAGTCCCTTCAATGTGACAGTTGTATGGCTAGGGCAGACTATGGGGCCAATGTCAGTGGCATCAGGATTTATCCCTACTACTCATAGTGGCTTTTTGAAAAACTATTCTCTTTGTATGGGTACCCTGATCAGCCTAGATAGAGTAGGAGGGGTTGGGCCATAAATTCTCTAAGCAGTTGATGGGGTGGTGTAGGGTAATAAATGGAAAGGATGGGAGGAGGAGAGATAGTAGAAACTGGGATTGGTATGTAAAATGAAATTAGATAGTTTATTTTCTTTTTTTTTCAGTTAGCATTACTTATTAAAAAAGATATTTTACAAAGTGAATCCAAGAACATATCAGAAAACTCACCTACCATGACCATTTTGTATTTAAACATACAAAGATCTATCAATGTAAACTGCCATATAAACAAAATGAAAAATAAAACATAATAATCTCAGCATATGCTGAAAAAAACATGATAAAATATGACATCCCTTCATCATAAAGGTCATGGAGAGATCAGGGATACAAGGAACATACCTAAACATAATAAAGACAATACTCATCAAGCCAACAGCCAACAACAAACTAAAGAGGAGAGAAACTCAAGTGATACCACTGAAATCAGAAACAAGACCTTCCACTCTCTCCATATCTATTCATTATAGTACTTCAGGATCCAGCTAGAGTAATAAGACAACAAAAGGATATCAAGGGGATACAAATAAGAAAAGAAGTCAAATTCTCCCTATTTGCTGATGATATGATATTTATATAAGTGAACCCAAAATTTTTCACAGACCTCTAAAGAGCAAAACTCAACTTCATATAGTAAACTAAAAAAAGCAGGATATCCAAAACAATCCTATACAATAATGGAACTTCTGGAGACATCATAAAGACTGACTTCAATTCTACTAAAGAGGTACAGTAGTAGAAACAGCCTGATATTGGCATAAAAACATACAGGAGGACGAAGGGAACTAAATCCCGGACCCTGATATCAATCTACACACCAACAAACATGTGAATTTTAAAAGAATTAAAAAACACCAAATGGAAAATAGAAAGTATATTCACCATATGGTGCTGGCATAACTGGATATCAACACGTAGAGAATGAGAATAGATTCATATCTATCGCCATGTACAAAACTCAAGTCCAAATAGATCAAAGACCTCAACATAAAGCCAACCACACTGAATATCATAGAAAAGAAAGTGGGAAGTATACTTGAATGGATTTGCACAGGAGACCACTACCTGAATATAATCCCAGTAGCAAAGACAATTAGAGCAACAATTAAAGAACGGGATGTCCTGAAACTTAAAAGCTTCTGTAAAACAAAGAAGATGGTCAATAAGACAAAACATTAGCCTACAGAATGGGATTTTGTCACCATACACACCTCAGACAGAGGGAATATATCAAAAATAAGGAATATAAGAAATTGGTCATCAAGAAAACAAATAATTCAATAAAAATGTTGTACAGAGCTAAACAGAGATCTCTCGACAGATGAATCTAAAATGGCTGAAAGAAACTTAAGGAAATTCTCAATATTCTAAGTCAGTAAAGAAATGCAAATCCAAACAAGTCTGAGATTCCATCTAAATGGCCAAGATCAAAAACACTGATGCCAGTTTATGCTGGAAAGGATGTTAGGTAAAGGGAACATGCCTCCATTGCTGATGGGAGTACAAACTGTTCCAACTACTTTGGGAATCAGTATGGTGATTTCTCAGAAAATTAGGAAGCCCCCTACCTCAAGACCCAGCAATACCACTTTAGGCTATATGGCCCAATGATACTCAATAATGCCACATTGACATATGTTCAACTATTATCTTAGCAGCATTATTGGTCATAGCCAGAAACTGAAAACAACTAGATGCCCCTCTACTGAAGAATGCATAAAGATGTGGTAAACTTACATGATAGAGTGTTACACAGTGAAAGAATTAATGACATCTTGAAATTTGTGGGCAAATGAACAGCTCTAACAAACATCATATTGAGTGACATAACCCAAACCCAGAAAGACAAATATAATATGTACTCACTCATAAGTTGCTTTTAGACATGAAGCAAGCTAAAACCAGCATACATTTATAATCCCAGGTTACCTATACAGCACAGAGGGCCTAAGTGAGAAATAAATTTATTTAATCTACATGGAAAGTAGAAAAGTCAGGATCTCCCAAGAAAATTGGGAGCATGGAGATCATGGGAGAGAATACAATGTGAGAGCCAGGAAGGGAGGAGAGAGAAGAAAAAATATATAGCTCAACAAAAACAATCTTAAAAAACCTTTAGTACCATGAGAATAACAAAATACTGACTTGTGGAAAAGATTCATAAGGCTTTTTTACACTGTACTTAAATTTTCTCATTTTAACCTTCCTTTCCTGAATTATTTGCATCAATATAGAATGTGGGGCCTCACTTATTGATGTGCCCCATAAAATTCTTAGGAAGGATTCAATTAGCTCACTTTGAAAGATAAAATTGAACGCTTTAGGGATAGTTGTTGTTAATCTTTCCAAATATTAGTAAATGTTCTTTGACAGGGTTCACTGTTTTCCCATAATTGTTAAATTTTATTATTGGTAAATGGTACAATAATTTTGGCTGGGTCAATTCCTCCTAATTGACAAAGTATCAATTTTCCTTTTATGAATAATTCAGAAACCTTTTAACATAAGTTTTTAACTTTTTTCTCACTTTATGTGGAAAAAAGATCCGTTTCAAGATAATATCTTCCCTCTGCATTAAGATTCCTATAAGGGAATATTTAGAGGATAATATGACTACAGTTCAGTTAAGATTTGCATCCACATGTGTTGTTTGTGATTTTGTTTCAATCAGAATCAATGCTCTTTTATCTTCAGATAATTCCCTGGCACTGTTTAGGTCCTTGTTACCATCTATGGTTTTATTTAAATTAATCAGTTGATCAGGTTTTATCCCAATCATGGGCCATACATTGAAAATATCTCCTAGGAATCCTTGAAAATCATTAATAGTTTGCAATTTATCTTTCCTAATTTGCATCTCTTAAGATCTAATTTTCTGTAAACCATTATTATATCATAAATAATTAATAAAATCTTCTCTTTATATTTTTTAGAAGTTTGTAATCCATAACAAGGCAAGAAGTTTTTTACTTTTTCAAACATTCTTTCTAAAGTATTCACACTTAATTGGATATCAAAATGTCGTCCATGTAATGATAAATTTTAGATTCAGGAAATTGCTTATGTATCATTTCTAATGACTGACTTATGAAATATTGGCACAGGGTAAGTCTATTTAACATTCTCTGTAGGAGAACCTTCCATTAATATCTTTTAGTGAGCTGAGAATTACTATATGTTGTTAATGTGAAGGCAAACTTTTCTCTGTCATTTTCTTGTAAAGTTATACTGAAGAAACAATCCTATAAATCAGTAATTACAAGAGGCCATCCTTTAGGCAATTGAGAATACAAAGGAATTCTTGATAGTAGAGAACCCATTGACTGAATCACCTTATCAACAAGCTCTTAGATCTGCTACCATTCTCCATCATCCAGAATTTTTTTAACAGGAAATATAGGATAATTTCAGGGGATGTTTGATTCTTCAATTTGCTGAGCATCTAGTTGCTCCTTTACTAGATTTTCTAAAGCCTGAAGTTTTTCTATTGATAATGGCTACTGTTTAACCCATATAGGTTCCTGAGTTAACCATTTTAAAGGTAGGGTCATTAATATCTCTGAATGTTTGCCAGTTGTTTGTGTGTGTGTGTGTGTTTGCTTTCGTAGAGCCTGACTGATTGGTCTCTATTTTTTATAGCAACTTAGAATATTCTTCCCAGAAATATGAGTTACATAATGATTTTATGAGTTATGCTTGTGAGACTGTGGGAATGTTTATCATTGTTGTAACAGATCACAATCCCATAGATTCATATCCATATTAGCCACATATGATTTCAACCTTTTCTTTTGGCCCCATGCATTAAAACAATCTCACAGTTTGTTTTATCTGAGATAGGGTTCCAATTACTAAGAATTGAACCTCTGCCTTCTATAAAGGCTAATTCAGATGCCATGATTCTGCTATAATAAAAGTCACATCTGCCCCTGTGTCTTATAATGCTTCAGTTATAATGACATTTATTCATACTCTCAGCTTTGGTTTTTGATATACAATTTCAATTTTCTGTTGGAAATTTGGATTCATCCTCTGTGTTTATTCTATTATTCAGAGAAGTACAGTTTTTATATAACAGGAATTGGGTTTTATAATTTTTCTGAGGACACATGTCCTCCACAATGACTGGAAATGACTAGACCTTGTCGGACCTGGGGGCTTCTGAGAGGCTGCTCAAGATGTTTCCCCATGATAACTGGTTGCCTTGTTGGTCTCTTTTTATTCTGCACTCATGGGTTCAGTGTTGGCCTTTGAGACATCTTCTGCATAATCCAAACTTTTGCGGACTTTGATATGGGTAAGTCTCACTTGATACATGATTTCTAGAAATTCCCTGTCTATAATTCCTTCTCAGATGGCCTATTTTACCAAAATTAAAGCATTTGGTATTTTGATGTCTCTTAATACCTTTGGAAATCACTTCTCCTACCCAAGCTTCAGAGTTATAGTCAATGGACTCAACATTGTCTCTTTGTTGGATCCATTTGATCATTAGTGCTGATCTGTCATTTAAGGACCCAAACATCTTTTTGGCATTCTGATTTAGCATTTTCTAAAGCCAGAGTTTCAATGAGGATTCATCAAGCTTCTGGATCTGCCATACCTAATTGTAAAGTGTTAATTAATTTGTGTACAATGTCAATTAAGATTCACTTGTGTGTTGTATACCTTAGTATATGATTCAAATATTTTTGCTGGTTATTGAATCTTACTCAAACCAGTCAAAGCTGCTGTATGGCATAAGAACAATATGTATTCATTGTATGTACCTTGACTATCTCGATCACTATAAGGGCACTCATGAACAATTTGATCATGGGAGGCTTGAAAACCTCTGAATCTACCTTGATGTCCATGGGCCTTAGCTTGCTCTCTCTAATAACTCTTCCGCTAATACTGTGGACCATGGTCTAGTACAGCTGAGACTAATTGAAGCCAACTATGTGGAGTAACATTATTTCATTTTTTTTTCATTTTTCTATTTTTTCCCATATTCTTTTTTTTCCATTCAAAAAAAAAGAATTTACATTTCCTCCACTTCTCCCAGTCCCCTCCTGCTCCCACTGCTTCCTTAAAAGAGGGCATGGTGCCCTGCCCTGTGGGAAGTCCAAGGCCCTCACCCCTCCATCCCATCCTAAGAAGGTGTACATCAAATCGACTGGGTTCCCAAAAAGTTAATACACGAGGAGGAGAAAGGTCTTAGTGTCATTGTTGATGGCTTCTCATTCTGCCCTCATTGGCAGCCACATTTAGAGAGTTCATTTGATCATATGCTCATTTAGTCCCAGTCCAGCTGGATTTGGTGAGCTCCCATAAGATCAGGCACACTGTCTCAGTGGGTGGTCCAGCCCATCGCGGTCCTAACTTCTTTGCTCATCTTCTCCCACCTTCTGCTCTTCGACTGGAACTTGGGAGCTCAATCCATTGCTCTGGTGTGAAGGTGGGTCTCTGTCTCTATCTCCATCCATTGGACAAAATTTCTATAGTGGTGATCAAGATATTCATCAGTGTGACTATGGGCCAAGGATAGTTCTGGCACCCTCTCCTATGCTGCCCAAGAACCTAGCTGGGGACATCCCTGTGGACACCTGGGATCTCCTCTAGAGCCAAGTATCTTGCCAGTCCTAAAATGACTCCAATAATGTAGATATCTTATTCCCTTCTCCAATATCCACCTTTCCTCCATCTCCACCCTC